>JAVSBV010000103.1:4295228-4305797 GCA_033117975.1 Parotocinclus spilosoma
TCCAGGGTTCAAATCCCACCTCTGCCACAGTTGGGTCCCTGAGTAAGGCCCTTAACCCACAATTGCTTGGATTGTAAAACTGTATTAATTGTAAGTCGCTCTGGATAAGGGCCTTTGCTAAATGATGTATATGTTAATATGGAAGTGTCTGGTTTTGAAAGGACAGCAATCAGCAAACTAAACTTGCAACCACACTACAGCAGCACAGACACAGCCACATATGAAAACTTAATTGCTTTCACTAATACTAATTCACAACTTAATTGTTTTTAGATTTTCAGCTCCAGTTCCAGCTTTAAACTGTGTTTGTTTAGTAGACGGAATGCCGCTGACATAATGATGACATCGAGAAGGTTAGATTTCAAGCCAACAAGCAAGCATCTGCTGCTAGCTTTTGTTTTAATAGTAGACGTTTCCATTAAAAGAAAACTTTAACAAAAATGATCTGTATGCTGTGATATATAATTCTTGGACAAAAAAAAAAGCTCTTGGACAAAATCGGAATAGACCATATGTTTACAAAATAAAAAAAATCTGAATGCGGCCAAGAAAATTGCAATCAGTGGATCTCTACTTTAGACCAGAGTTTGGACCGGTCTTTCTTGACAACATCACAGAAAATAGACATATATTTTGTCAGTATTGGCACACCCCTAGCCAAAACGCATGTTACTTATTAATATGGGGTTCTTCAAGGGCAGTAAGGCACAATAATATTAAAAACCTCAGTTTATTGGCAAAGATGCAATAAGCAGCACTCAAAACAGACTTTTCTCGTTCACTTTTTAATTCAAAATTTAAGAAAAAATACACAAATCCCTCAGATACACATTAAGCCAATAGCATGTAAAAAGAATCCCATCTCAACTAGAAGTGAGGAGAAAATTGTAAATAAAATGAGGAGGCCCTCATATACATCATTCAGGAGTAGACAAGAGTATCAGTCAAGCTGTTACACCACTTTTTTTTTTACCAATTGTTTCAATGACACATTTTGCAAAAAGAAAACAAACATAATTGAGTAAAAATGTACAGTAGAACAAGGCCCCTTTTATTTTAAGCATTTACTTAAAAAAAAAATCTGGAATGCCAAGCAAAATAACAGTGCCTGGAGAAATGATGAAAAACCTCAAGCTTATTATTGCAATTAATATGCATCCATGCATCTTCTCTAAACCTGAGGTTTTGTATTCTGAAGAAGTACAATTATAATTAAGAGTATGATAGTTGAACAAAATAATCAGTAAGTCTACCTTCAGGTTTGCAGTGGAGTGTTTCATCAAGCACTAATTCTGTAAACGTATCTTTTTTCTTTCTAGTCATGTTATATTCCTGTCATGACTACCCGTAATCTACTGGACATGGCTGTCCTGTTTGTGTCTGTGTATGTATTTATATTTCAGTTGTAGATTTGTATCCTAGAGTTGACTGCAGACCTTGGCAGTATTTAATAATTACTGACATTCACTTTGGAACATCCAACCCTTTTATCCATTTAATGACAGAAAAGAAAACAAACAAACAAATAAATATCTCTCAATTTTTCCACATTATAAAAACATCAAAATCTACATAACTACATCTACACATGAGACACGCCCATCCATATACATATGCAAAAACACAAGAACAAGGCCTTTCAGAGAATGGTGATTTGGATTCTTTCTTGTCCCATGCAGAATGCTATTCATATATCCCTCCACCTTCCAGCAATTTGATCTCCCAACCAGCTACACCTATGACTGGCCCATTTTTCATCCCTGAAATTCCTCTCAGAGAAAACAATAGACATTTTATTAAGTGCTACCAAGCTGAAATTTCAGGGCAGATACGAATATGGGACACAAAATGACGCCTCATTATGTTAGGTACAATGAATTGGGAATTGCTTTGTTTTAATAATATGACCTCTTGTCCATGTAGACATTATTCTTTTGGAGAACCATTCTGCTGAGACCTGGCATCTTATCATGCTTCAGACAACCAGTAATAATGAAAACATAACAGAGGAGCAGCATATTATGAGCAGCAGTAGAGAGAAAGAGAGAATGAAGATAGATAGGGAAAGATAGGGATAGATAGTCCTGTCTTTCTTTTTTTTTTTTTGAAAATTATATAGCAAAGACAATTAGGTGTCACAATTGTGTGTGGTGTCACGACAATGTCTGAAGCAAAATGAAGATTAACAGACTAAAAAACAAATCAACATTGACAAATGTTTTTAGAATTAATGTCTTTTTCTTAGATCAATGCCCAATTTCTAAACAAACAAACAAAAAGAAATACTTTAGCGTCTAGAAATGGTTGATTAAGAGATGGTAGTCTATACAGTTTGGGGGTTGAGGTTTAATCGGCAGGTGAACCATGACATAGCAGATGAGCCACATGACAGGATGAACATGATCTTGATAAACAGTCGTTGAGACACTGACTCTGGGCCATTTAAAGATCTGGCTGCTCGGTAGCCAATTACAGAGATGTATGGAAATAAAGGAATGACGTAGCAGCAGCACTTGAGTGCTAATGCAGTGGTACTTGTTTAACAGCTGGAAGTAGGGCAGGTCTGATCAGTGCTACAATACAACCAGTCTGAATGGGCCAAAGCAGCTTTTTCGGAGAAATGCAGACCAAAAGTGACATCAGTGTGACTGCTGCATAATGTGTGTTAGCGTAGCAGCGATTTGTGAGGCACCACAGTATGTTCTCTCAGTCAGTAAGCAGCCACTGCTCGACAGAGACTGAAAACGGATTGTGATGAAGTTAACATCACAAGAGCCACAATTTGTGTATACTGGACCTTAGGTTATACTGTCATACCTCTGCATTATGAAATAACAGGGCCCATGTGAAAAAGAATAAAAAACCTAACCAATATTAAATAGTGGTTTTGCTGGCTTATATTAGATTTTAACCTATAAGAAATCAATTAATTGAACTTGCTTTGGAAATTTGGCATTAGGTACAAATCAAAGCAGTTAAAAATAACGATTAAGGTCAAACTCTCAAAGCCAGCTGAATAAGCTGAGGATTCCTGGTTGTGAAATAACGTGCGTGTAAAGGAGTGGAGAAAGTATGGCTGAATCTACAGGGCTCAGTCCTACATAGTAGATGTTCTGTTCTATTTCTTCTTATGATATGTACATATCGATATGCATCTAATATGCACTTACACATGGTTGCAAACATTGTTTTCATGATAAAAAGTAATATAATTCATTACCAAACAACATCTGTCTAGCAGACAACAAGAAATTATGCAGTACGCCAAGCTTGTCAGACATGTATTTCTTTTTTTTTTTTTTGGGGGGGGGCATTTTTTATCTAGAATCTTGACTGTTTAATCTCTATTTATTTCATTAAAAATAGTATTGTTGAGAGAGCTTTGGTGCCCATGTTGTGAGTTCTACAATATGATTTTAAGCCCACATTAAGCTGCACAGCCTTCCACTCTCCAGTCCTTTGAGGGCATGTGACTTGTGGTGCTGACAAGGTTTTTCGTCAAGAGACTGAGGTTTGTCCTCCAGACATGAGAAAGGAGTTGAGATGCATCTTTTAGTTTTACACAAACATATATAAAAAGAGTGAGGTAGATAAATGTTCGAAGGAAATATGAGAAAAGTCCCCCAGTCATGATGTCATTGAAAATATAAATAAACACCCATATACTTTATACTAAACCATTGGGCCATTAATACAGTGATTTAAACTTTGTATTACAAAATAAAATAAATAAACACTACACAAGAAAATAGCTTTCTATAAATGGGCAAATTAAACATGGATGACATTTCTAGTACAAAAAAAGGAAAAACTTAAAACAGTTTAAAACGAGTTTTGTACTCTCAATGAAATGTCAAGACCATTGTGCTGGAGTTTGACATATTTGGTTTAAATCAGGACTTTATCAGGGAAGCTCTCGCTCCTTGGGGCTGTGTAACAAGTGTTGGGTGACAACAGTACACTGTGTATGAATTCAGAGTATGTGTTAGAACTCAGTCCAAAATAGTTTTTAAAAAAACAGCATTCAGAAAAGTTGTTTTTGGAAAATGTTAGACTTTTTTGGAAAATGTTTTACAGCACTCCCTAACGGTAAACTGTTTTATTGCAGAATTGGACTACTGGCGTTGTTTGATAACCATTTCTGATGACTAGTGGCTGTAAATCTCAGTTATTTACATAGGTTAATAAAACATTGCAATTTAATCTCTAAATTGTGTATTTATTCACTGATAAAACTCACTCCAGGAAAATGAATTTCCATTCTGCTCACATGTTTCATCTCACCAGCCGCAGAAATAAATTTTCTATTAATGTGATATATTTGGGTAGATTCTGATTTGCTGAAACAATTTCAGTGACGCTCCATCAGAAGCCATTGCACCTCCTCTGCGAATAACATGGATTTAGGTATGACTCAGGGTATGTCAGGGTTTGCTTTTCCAGTATTCTGTACGTGTCACTCTTTTTATGTATTGTTCTGGAAACTTAACACTATCCATTTGGGATAGTGTATTTAGCATACAGTCATTAGTCCTTTTTCAAAGTATTTTGCCTAACCCTGTGTGTGTGGCTGATGAGATGTCAGCAGCACTTTGTTTGCAAGAGCAGACAAGCAGTTAGTGCTTATAAGGCAAATTAAGCCCAATTAGCCCTGTCAGTTGCTAAGCAATTATACAGGCGAGTTAAAAAATGAGATAAATAAAAACACAATCAAAGAAAGACGAGTACAGACTTGAGAATAAAGCACTGTTAGAAGCAGATAGAAAAGTTATGTGGGAGTCAAAGAAGCGCGCGAGTGCAGTAACACCAAAGACCAAAGTGTGACAGATTCCAAAAAGCTAGAACGAGGAAAAAAACCCCAAAACATTTACTCTGACCTGAGATCGGGTTGCACCCAGGGGGCAGACCAGGTGCAGTGAGAGACATACAAGGGAGCCAATACTACTCACACAGAGAGCAATGTTATTTACCTACATGTACATAACCTACAAATAATAATAACAAATTTCAACAAAGCAATGGACTGTATGTGGTATTTTAGAAAACCTCTCAGGTGAATTCTGTTTTTGAATATAGTTTTTTTTCCTCTTTTTTTATTTTTATTTTTTTGCTAGAAGAGTATAAAGCATAAGAAAATGAACTGTAGTGGAGATCATAAAATATTAAACCTGAAGGATTTCTTTAAATATATTTTATAACATCCTTAAAGAAAAAAAGAATAAAATAGCAGCTTCTTTCTGTACAGACAAAGAAGTGAACATCAGAGCCGTAAAAAAGGTATCAAATGTGACACAAACCAATGTGTGAAAATGATTTGGTGGTCTAACATACAACTGTAAGACCTTTATAGACTTTTCTGATTTGTATACAGACTAGTCGAAACTAATTACCTGTTCTTTACAATGCCTTGATTTCGTCGCAAACAGGCAGACCTGGCAATTCCCTTTGTCCGGCCTGCTCCACCCCTGAGCCAAAACAATCCCTTCTGCTTCATTTTTGGCTCAGTTGCTGTTTGTCATCGTTTTGGTGACACGCTGTTCTGCTTCATATCAAATATCACAAACTGTCCATCTCTTTCGTGCTGGAGTGGTGGCGGCCATGTCACAGTCAGACAATCAGGGCCAGGCCAAAGGGAAGAGCATACCGACTTCTTTAGCAGGTTGATTACAAATGTAAAAAACACGAGGCCAGTGTAAGAGTAAGTTCCTCAGTTGTAATGTTTTCTTGTCCAACGACAGGTCGGGGAGCACGAATAGAACTTGAGAATTATGAAAAAAGTGTTGATTTGGCAAATTATTTGGCACAAAAAGGGCCACCTCTTCTTAGCAGGTGCATCTGAAATGTCCTTAAAAAGATATATGGAGCAATGGCCAACATGACCAAACAGACAACAGTTCTGACATGCAGAGGACTGGCAGAGAGCAAACAGTGGTACTCCTTACTCTATCCAGAAAAACAAACGTGATGATAGAGCAAACAGTCGAGGAAGAGATGTGCTGAGTAGCAGAGATGAGTGTGTGTAAGGATACATACATCCTTAGGCAAACACATACATCTAAGCTTTTTAAAAAGTGTTCAGATGTTGGGCTTGCTGGCTAATTTCTCTTTTCAATATAGTTCTCAGTTTGAGAACGTTTCCTTCTTTTGAATCACCCTTTAAGAAATCAAAAGCAACATAAATGATTCCAGCTGCAGGTGCCCAGTGTGATGGTCTGGAAATAATGCAGAGCATACGCAGCCTTTTTTGTGTCCCCGCACACAAATCTTCCACTATATTAAAATGAAATCATAATAACCCTAATAAAAAAAATATTGATTTACAGTAGGACACTTGTCTATCTGGGTATTGACTCCACCCACTGACGAGAAAATAAAGTACATAATAAGTACACAATAAAGTACACACAGACAAAACTGGGTAAGGGGATTTTTAAAAAACCCTGTGTGTGAGGGAGGAGGAAATCAGCAGGCTGATGACTGGGGCAGCGGAAGCGCTTTCTCGTTTTTGCGCCCTCCGTTCACGTGCGTGTACGGTTGCGTGTTGTCAAAGTGCGTTTCCAGGGCTGGGGATGCTGTGGGGGGACAGGGTGAGGTGGGGGGTGCAGGAGCAGAGGGGCAGGGCAGAGGGGCAGAAGGCAAAACTGCCGTTTCTGCAAGGCCCTGAGACGAGGGGGGAATCAGGGTGGAGGCAGGGTCCAGAGGAACATTCTCCATGTTTCCCAACTCCATGTCCAGCTCCTCAGTGTCAAGTGGCTTATTCTCGTCACTGTAAAAGAAGCTTAAGTCATGGAAGGACGGTTCCAGCTCCTCCGTGATGCTGCTGATGATCTCCAGGAAGGAAGGCCGCATCTTGGGGTTGTACTGCCAGCACATGCGCATCAGTTCGAACCTGTCAAGCATTCACACACAAGCACTGAGTTTTGCACAGTGGCATTATGAAGGTCACCAGTGTACCATCAAGGCTTTCCCTCTCTCATGCACATCTAGACACACCTGATCCCTGCCATTTATATTATTAACACCAGTCTCCTTTCACCTTTAAATGCATTGTTACTCCTTCAGGTTCACATACTTTTGTAGCTCACAGATACATTATAATGTATAAATTTGTATATATGTGTACATAATGTAACTACATCAGTAACAGTTTTCTAAATGCATTACATGCTAATAAAAAAATAAATATACTTTGTAGTAATTAAGGACAAAACTTTTGATTGAATTTCACTGTCTGACCAACAGGTGGCAGAGACCCATCACTGAGCAGAAGTCATAGATGTAATAATGCTATAACGGCTGACTTACCACCCTCTTCATTTAAATAAACTAAGGAATATATTTAAACCTGCACTTGCCATGAACTTGCCAAAAATAAATAGAGCAGCACCTGTAAAATGTAATGCAAATACACGGCTCACAAAAAATTAGGAGATATTTCGAAATAAATACGAAGCTTTAATAAAGAAGCGTTTGATTTATTTTATTAAACAAGATCATCAGAAAAGTAAATGAAAAGTCAGAAGGTTGTTCGATTATGAAAAGAAATGCTCAATTATCATAATTTATTAGAAAGTGACATATTCATGGGATGAACAGAAGTATGTTAAACTGGATGAGAGTACCCCACATTGACTGGTCAGTAGGGTTTATGGTCACTGACCATCATCAGATTGTCCAGCAGTTCTTGTGGGATCTTCTTCGTATTCATTTTTGAAATATCTCATAATTTTTGTGAGCAGTGTACTATTCTGCAAAATTTTTATTTATTTAGATGGGATTTTATTTATTTATTATTATTTTTTTATATATAAGGATCGCAGTACTACTATTACTCCAGTAATACTTTGGATACTGAAAATGTCTACTCCATATTGCTACTCCACCCATATCTGCAGGGTGAGTAAACTCTGGTTAATTACAAAGTAAAGAAAGAAAAATATTGCCTGCATTCATTTACTCATGCATTCATTCATTCAATTTACTAATCCTGAACAGGGCCGCAAGAGAACCGGTGCCTAGCCGGTGGCAAAATCCACCAGGCATGTAGTCATGCAAGCCCGTTATAATTATGATATTGCACCATTGATGACCACAATGATAGCAGTATTAATTTTAAAAAGTTCAATCTTTTTGAAGATAACATTTTACATTGGGAATAATAGTCATTAGGAAATAACAGTACTAATTTTAAAAAGTTCAATCTTTTTGAAGATAACATTTTACATTGGGAATAATAGTCATTAGGACATATTAGTCAGCGTGCCCTTGGCAGTGTGCGTTTGCATGGTGATGTTTAGTATATTTACTGTTTTCTCCACACACATGCCAATAGAATAAAACCAGTAGATCCTAGAGGATGTGTCATGAAAACCAGACATTTGTATGTGAACAATGGAGGGGAAGTGTGGGCGGGGTTTGACATACGCAAAGGTAGGATGCACTGAGGATGCACTGACTAATACAGACATACACAGAGGGGAGCTGATTATGTGAAGTCTGGCTACTGCATACAGAGGTCATTCTAATCTAGCTGGTGGAAAGGTTGGCATTCTCGTTCATGTGCCATGGCATCCCTTCTATGGGCTTCAGCTTACTGTGACAGAGGGAGCTTCATTACAGCTATGAGCTCAACCAGCTCTTTTTAAGCCATTATGTCAATCCTCTGCCTTCCACTGCCATACACGCCTTCTGACGCAAGAACTGCGTTCAAGCACATGATTGCAAACGTAAAAAGTCTAAAAAGGGAAGCTGTCTTTAAGGTCAGGAATTCCAAGCGTTGGAATGTGTCATCCTAAAATGCTTCTACTGCTAATGTATGCAAACAATGGGTAGTTACACAAACCAAAATCACACCATGCTAACTGACTTTCAATTTGCAATTCGTTACCATTGAATACATTTAAATCTGTGATCAAGGCTGAACCCAAATTCCAAGAATCTGATCTCCCAAGAGCCTGAACACCAAACCCAAATACCAGTATTTTTTGTATTAAGAAAGTAGCTTTCGAACTACTGCTAAAATGATAGCGGCTCTGCTTTCGTTGATGGTCACAAAACTACAACGTTGAGGATCATTTTTGGCTAGGGTAGCCAAAGGTCCTCTTTTATTCCCTTCCTTCTCCTGATCCTTCCTCCTTGGTGGGTTTACATC
The DNA here is from genome assembly GCA_033117975.1 of Parotocinclus spilosoma. NCBI lineage: Eukaryota > Metazoa > Chordata > Actinopteri > Siluriformes > Loricariidae > Parotocinclus > Parotocinclus spilosoma. The sequence goes on from JAVSBV010000103.1 coordinate 4,304,380, forward strand.
GCTGACTACATGTTCTTCTAGATATGCTGTTCAAATTCTGGCTTGTTTTTTTCCTTTCTTTCTTCCCCTTGTCACTCCCTGTTTGTCGTGCCTATGTTTTTCATACTCATGGCTGTGTATTTCATAGTTCTTCACTGTTTATTAAAAGCCCTTCATGTGCATTTGCATCCTCTGTTCTGGTCCTTCTGTTGTGATATACATGATATAACTTTTGATATACCATATGAAATTGGTCTAAATGCTTCTATAAAATTAATAAAACGGAAGTAAAGGAAAGTAATATTGCTGTTTTGATGGATAGAAAATAGTACATGTTCATGTATTAAAGTTCACTGGTGCTACCACTTTGATGAATTCCCTAGATCTCTAAATTCCATGGTCCTATCAAAGAACTTACAAAACCAAACCCTCCTTTTGCAAATTACAGAGTTAAACCCCAATGCAAAATTTCATAAAATCAAGTATAACATCATCAAAATAATTGTTATACATCTTTAATGTTGCTACTACTGCTACAGCTGTTCATAAATACTATGGAAAAAACTATGGAAATTGTTGTACATCAGTTTTATACTTTTTAGTTTTGTTTGTGGATTTGATTCCAGCATGTGTATAGGTTTTTAGAGGTTTGCATGTATTACCTGTTAAATTAATCTGGTACTTTTCTTATATTCAATGCTTGAATGATAATTGTGCCTTTATTAGCATCTTAGGTGATCTATAAAGTGTCAACAAAGGCAACTTTCCCAAAAATGTTAATCGTGTGCTAGAAAAAACTCACAGCATGTCTGGGCAGTTATCTGGTTTGTCCAGCAGGCCTCCCTCCATGACGAAGCGCAGTACCTGCTCATTGGACATGCCTTGGTAAGGCTGCTCTGCAAGAGTGGCTATCTCCCACAATACCACTCCAAATGACCTGGAGACAGAGAAACAGAGACAGAAAATAATTAGATGCTATACTTACAAATCAGGGTACCACATACCAGATACTCCGTATTACCTACAAGATTCTTCCATAACATTCCACAAAATATTATTTTGTCTGTAACTGGACAAATTTGGCTATGGACTCTGAACCCACACCTGCACATTGTTTAAATAAAGTTGTTTTTTGCACACCTGTTAACACATCCTCTTATTCACAATGTATATGTAGGTTACCAGACATTTTGCTTAATTAAAAGTAAAAAAAAAGCACATTACCAATATGTTTTATATATTTCTTTTCTAAATGCAGTATCTTAAAAATTCTAATTCATAAAAAACAAGATGTTAAGCTAACCAGTTGTTTAATGTTCTGCAGTTACTGTTACGATCAGTGGTGGTGTTTTTGACCGGACACAGAATGCGGGATAAATATATCCCCACGCCGTATAATAAGAATGGGGAAATAAGGATAACAAAACCAAAACGGGGAA
>JAVSBV010000103.1:4305897-4318498 GCA_033117975.1 Parotocinclus spilosoma
TCCCCACCGATGGCTCTGTAAGGGCGATCGGCGCGGACGACTACAAGCTCCGGGAGCGGGTAGGACCCTAACAGTTACATGATGTTACATTATATAACAGCAATATATAATCTACAAGTCAACCTATAAGTGCACTAATCTTTTATTTTCTTATTACACTCCTTAAAATATTCTCCCCTTCAAAGTCTGCCATGCTGTCAGGATCCGTGTGTGCTGCTGATCCACATCATTCTACATAGCTCCCCCTGACCCTTTTTGGCCGTATTTGAACGACTTATACAATCTCACACCTCTGTGCACCTCCAGGACTGGTCATTTTATCCTCAGCTTACTTCTCCTTTCTCCTGTTTCTGCTGTACACCTTTTCATTGTGTGCTATTAATTAATGTGCCACCTTATGTCTAGTGTGTACCACATTTCATGTGGTAGTGTATATGGTCCCTTGCATCTTTGTTCAGTGCTTTATCTGTACTTCTGCTATTTGTCTGTTTAGTTCTGTGCCTGTTAGCACGCTGTATGTTCATGCATGTTCACAATTGGATAGAGTCTGTTTTGCTTAACACATGGTCTCGGGCTGTAAGCACCTTTTAGAAAATGTTTTGTTAAGTTGCATTCCCTTATTGTCCGTGTGTTTTCCATTCTGTGTTAGTATTAGCCCATTGTCTGCTCCCATTTGTTCATTATATCTGATACTTTTACTGTTTTCACTGTTAGCACCATGTCTTATATAAATAACGCACTCACACTTGCTCTCCTTTGTCTATCTTGGAGAAGATACAATGGTTTTTTTTATGTATCGATAATTAATATAATTACCTCTAAAAAAACAACTTATTATTAAACATCTTTAACATTATACTTTAGAAATATTACAGAACATTCCACAAGTGACAGGTTCAGTAGGAAGTTGTTTTTTCTAAATGTTCTAAAGACCATGCGAAAAATAAAAATAAGTTATCTCCATTTTTTTTCAAATAAGAATTCCTGTAGCCTATATTAACTAACTACTGATTTTTAAAGATAACATTTCATTCACCATCAATATTTCATATCATTAAATCTATTATCTGTCCCACATCACTAATGCTTCCCGTTGGTCACTTTGATGGTGGCTAAATTCTATGTAGTAATAAATGCAGTATTAATTATATAACTACTGTTTTTATTACTGTGTTCTTCTTGGTAGGGTGAGCTTTGATAATGCTAATGAATATATACATACTCCAGAAGACAGCAGAAGATACAAATACCTCTTTTAAAAGAACACCCTGTTGCCAGCGATTATTTTTTAACTCTCCACAGAAGCATTATCTGCCCAGGATCTGAGCCCTTTAATTGGGCCTGTTACAACATGACTTCAATCTAACTGGCTGCAACAGAACTGTGTTGAAAGGCAATACCACAGCAAAGCTATTGAGGGTTTGAAGAGGAGGAAAAAACAGAACAATTAAAGACACCCAAGGACAACATTTATGCATGCTTGGCATGGTACCAGTGGGATGTGTGTGATTGGGAAACTGTACTCTATTTGGTTATACTATTGCCTAGTCCTGAGCAACACTGCAGTGCACCACAAAGTCTGTGATGTGTTGGGCAAGTTGTGACTACATGAAATAAGATTAAAATTAGTCAAATGGTGTCCTACATAGGCCAAAATGAGAGGACAAATAAAACAAAATGCTGGCACCTTTAAAATATACTCACTGAACAACAAAAATGTTGGATTGTTGCAAACAGCATGATTCTCATGAATGACTACAGCTGTGGTCTGATTAGACACTGGGTCTTGCCAAGTGGTGGTGTAAAAATGCTTACCCGATATCCTATAAAAAGGCTCAGAGAGGTTACTTTTGGGTAGTGTACATCCTGATGAGATATTGTTCACTGCTCGAGAGTGGACACATCATTTGTCCATTTGAGGGAAGGAGGATGATCGTTTAGATTAATTGCCTGATATCTAGGATGTTCTAATCAAGCCAGATTGCACCACTTCCTTGGAATGCCCAGTCAGCAGATTTACCGCGAATCAAGCATTTATAGGACCAGCTGAGATGCCAGCTTCGGCAGCCTATCGGTGTGCATTATCTACACTAGCCCAACTGCAACATCTGTGGGCAAATTTGTGAACATGTATGCATCCAAGCTCAACTGTATCTCATCCTGTATGCAGGCTAGAGGCGACTCAACAGGGTACTAGAGCCGCCTTTCAACTGTGCAGTTTTCCCCAGTGAGCTTATTCTTTCGCTCTAAGATTATTATCACTTATATGTATCATCATTACGTTCATACATATAAAGTTCATTCCAACAACTCCGTCAGTGAGTGTAGCTATCTGAGTTAAGAATGTGGCCTGCTTTAGGTTAATAAAGTTTTGGCTTCAATATAAGAGAAATATAAATAGGTATGTGTCACTGAGACCTACAGCAGTGTTTTATTTCTGTCTTAGATGGCTTTCTTAAAAGGCTGCCTCTCTCCCTCTCTCGGTCTCACACACTCTCACAGCCATTTGTATGGCCAAATGCGTTTGAGTCAATGAGGACATGAAGCTCATACCAGACATCAGAGTTTGTAGTGAACACGCCGTCTTTTAGAGACTCGGGGGACATCCAGCGAACTGGCAGGAGCCCTTTGCCTCCTTTTCGATAGTAATCTGTCTCGTAGATATCCCGTGTCATGCCAAAATCTAAAGGATTTCAAGAAACAGATGTGATGAATAAGAGAGCATAGCACAATACAATGCTTCCTATTACCCTACTATCAAATCCCTTCACACTAAGATTTACTGGTCTCCTTCCAGCCGTGATGTACAGTTTTCAAGTGTGTTTTAAGCATTAATCACCTCCAATTTTGACAGTGAAATCCTCAGCTACCATGCAGTTCCTGGCAGCCAGGTCCCGGTGGACAAACTTGTTGGCATTGAGGTATGCCATGCCATCTGAAATCTCGCCAGCCATTTGAATCATCTTCTTCAAAGGTGGCAGAGTCTGGCTGCCCGAGCCCTGGTGCAAAGGCAAAGGTCAAGCATAGACATAGACAGTGTTAGTTATTACAATTGTTACACTTCCTTTTCTCCATCAAGAGAGCTTGACTCTATTATGCTCCCATTCAAGCACATCCCAAAGGTGCTCTACTGCACTGACATCTAATGACTGTGGAGGTCATCTGAGTACAGTGAATTCACTGTCATGTTTAAGGTTATTCAAGCTTTGTGACATGACACATTTTCCTGCTAGAAGTAGCCATCAAAAGGTGGGCACAGGTGCCAAGAAAATATCCCTTAAACCATCTCACCACCAGCAGCCTGAATGGTTTATATAAAACAGGATGGATCCATCCTTTTATGTTGTTCACAAAAGTTCCGACCCTACCATCCAAATGTTGCAGCAGAAATCAAGACTCATAAGATCAGACAGCATTTTCTAATCTTATTTTGTCCAATTTTGGTGAGTCTGTGTGAATTATAGCCTCATTAGTGACACTGGTGGAAGATGGTGTGGTCCTCCGCTGCTCTAGCCCATATCAGGGTTCGCTGTGTTGTGCAGAGAAGCTTTTTCTGCATACCTTGATTGTAATGGGTGGTTATTTAAGTTACCGTTGCCTTTTTATCAGCTTAAACCAATCTGGACTTTCTGCTTTAACCTTTGGCATCAACAAGGCATTGCCACCCAGAGATCTGATGCTCAATGGATATTTTCTCGTATTCAACTCATTCTCTTATAAAAAATGCATGTGCATGAAAACCCCAGTATATCAGCAGTTTCTAAAATACTCAGACCAGCCTGTACATCACCCAAAATCATGGCACATCCAACATCACTTAAATTAAATTTCTTTTCCATACTGAGGCTTGAAATTCAGCAGGTCATCTTAATGTCTGCATACCTAAATGCATTAAGTAACTACCAAGTTAAACATTTGCTTTAAGTACTTCAGTTGTACAGTACCTTATAAAGTGGACAGTAAGTGTCAATTATATTTCCTTTGAATGCAAGATATGTAGTGCACAGGCATAAAGATCATGTTACAAAGATTCTGGAATTAACAAAACAGCTTTCTCAAGAAGCATGTCAGTCTATTGTTATGTTGTGAAATGAAAGCCATTTAAAGAAACAGTGAAAGATACAAGTGACACTTCCTTAACTCATTAATTTGCTAAAATGACCTCTGTGGTGACCTTACATATAGTTATTCCATATTAAAATATATGCTTATCTAACTTTTCTTTGTACTAACTAGTTTCTAATATGGCTTTTCTATATAGGCTATTCAGCCTGTAGGACTGCAGCTGAATTCAACTAGAAATGCACTGCATACCAAGCTAAGACAATTTACCTTATTAAACAAATCAACAAGCTAACAAAATTAAAAAGGCATCTGTAATAACCATTTAGCATTTATTCCAATTAGAGTGCTGAACTAATTGCTGCTGTAGTTAGGATTTGCAGTTATATGAGAACAAAACACATAAGCAGTCATGTTTTCCCAGAAAATATGGCACAGAGGTAAGCCTTCCCTAATGGCATGCCAAGCCATCGAAGATCTACAATACTGCTTTGTTTAAGCTCTATTACTTATGACGTCTATTACTTTATAAAGAAATAATGATCATAACGAGTTAAAAGTTTTGAAACCTAATGTACTTTAAGGCTAGTGTACTTTTTTGCAGCAAATGGCTAATCTAGCCAACAAGAGTTGCAATAATAGTAAGCTTTTTACCTGCTTAGAGCGTAGAGATCGCAAGTAGCTCTTCAGGTCTCCTTGTGTCATCAGCTCCATGATCACAAGAGTAGGCTGGCCTTGGGAAACCACACCCAACAGTCGTACCTTGACCAAACAGAGAACGTAACGGGATGAAAAAGCATTCCAATTTATATTTCTGCTTTTGAGAGAATTCTTGGCCTAAAGGACTTGCCATTTTGCACAACCTGCAAACATTGAGTCTATGTCACCAGAATACTGAATACTGATTTTTACAAAAAATGTCCACCCAATTCACTGTAATAAATGTCTTTACTCCACACTCAATTAAAAAGGAAGTAAAATATCTGAATTTCCTTAATAATGTATGAGATATTTTAATACCCTAACATGCTTAACTGTCAGGAGAGGAAATACAGGAGGAATACAAAGCCCTGCCAAATATGCAAATAACAGGCAAGACAGATAATCAGAAATTCATTGAAGGTCTCGACAGTACATAATATGATGAAAATGGGAAAATCTTATATCTGAATACACCTCATCTGATACATTTTCTGGAGCACAATGCATTCGGGTAGCGAGGATTGGCTTTGGAAAGTGCACTTATTTGCACAGCTTTTCTGAGAAACTGTGCTTTTGTGCATCAGCTATTATCAAGTCTTGGTCTAATTTCTTACCACATGATGGCAGTTGAATTCCTTCATGACAGAGGCTTCGTTCAGAAATTCGATACGCTCACGCATGCTCGCTGACTCGTTGACTGTCTTGACGGCCACCCTGGTTTCGGGTTCATCCTTGACAACTCCCTTGGCGATGCCCTCATACACCATTCCGAAGGAACCCTGGCCTAGTTCTCTACACAAGGTAATCTTCTCTCTCGCCACCTCCCACTCATCTGGCACATACACTGAGAACAGAGGAACACACATTTCTGATTTCTGATTTACTACACAATCACTCACCATATATAATTGACTAACATACACTACAGTACAGCAGTACTTGTACCAAAATGTTTAAACATGGGCACCCTATATAAAACACTTAATGGTGCGATCTTCCAACCATGATGCACGTAATCCCAGATGAACAAGAATTAGGGTACAATCTTATTGTATTATATTGTATTGTATGGTGTTGTGACGTGTTGTATTGTAGTATGTATATTATCCCTCAGTTCTGGAAGCTGCTGTCCCAATGATAAGACGTGTTGAAACCGCAGTCACCTCAACGGCAATCAAGTTTCACTTTATTGTCATTTAGATCATTTCTATACATTTCAATTAGTTCATGTACTTATTGATTATTATTATTGAATTTTATTAATTTGCTTCATTTATTCTTTTAATTATTATTTACAAAATGAAAATAGGCGAAAAACAATCACGTATGGGTTGGGAACAGATTAATGCTATTTACAGAACTTATTTGATTCGGAATATTTGATTTAGTCTTCGAACAAATCAAATGGCTTTCTGTAACCAAGTTTAAATTCAACCAAGTTTAAAATTATATGAAATATGCTCCATCAATATAGCGATAGCATATATGTTTTGTATTCATTATTTAAGTTAGCTGTATTAATCAAGTGCCATGTTTATTTTCAATTATGTAAATTTAGCTGTGTTTGGTAGTAGCTGCATAAAAATAAAAGCTATACTTACTCTCTGCTGCACTAAAGTACTCAGGGTTCACAGAGGCATAGAGTACGCCATTCCCCAATCTATCATTGTTTCTGTGAGAGAGTTGGGGGAAGTCAGCATTGGATAGACATTATATCAGCAAAACTGCAAAGCTTAAGGTTCCAAAGATAGACTTCACCTCTTTTTTCTGACGAAAATTACAGTAGTGATGAGGCTGACAAAGATGAACAGCACTAATATGGGCACAGTAATGGCTAGGTAGAGCATGTTCTCATAGACTTCTGTAAAAAAAAGTCAGTGAAACACATTTACACATCTACTCTGTAACATTGTACACACCAAAAACAATGGAATGCTTCCTAAAAAAAAGATTTGGTTATTTACTGGCAAAAAGCAGTGCTCTTAATTTTAGTAGAGAAGCCAGATACATTGGCCAGACAGAAGCAACAGTCCACAGTGTGATCTTTTATTTCTTGCCACATCATTGACTGTAAATGGCTTTAACTTCCAAGTATCTTTGAGCCAAGTTCTCATTTAGTCTGCATTTGTTGCAAAACAGAAGCCAAGTGTTTTTCTTGGTCACCAATTTCAGTAGAGCACAATAGGCTTTCTTAATAAATAAAGTCATGGTCAATTACTTGAACAGATTCAACAGAATTCATTGCATCGAGAAATTAATGCTGTATTAAGTCTTTCTGAAACAGTAAATCCTATTATCCTTAGAAGTACACTCAGCTCGCTACTACCTAAACAACCTGCTTGTCAACATGCTTCCAAACATATTTTGTAAATGTGAGCCGCTTTGGAGCCTGTTTGTCAGCATTGAACTTGAAGCATGCTCAGACTGGGCATAAAAAAGCCTTGCTTTGTGCACAATATAATAATTATATAAAAAAATTCAATATGATGAGAAAACTGTACACACAATATAATAGCTACAAAGCTGTATATGATAGGAATATATTAAGTTTATATCATGATCAGCTGCTAAAAATCCATAAAATACACCCAAGTGTTCTGGAAGTAAATATTGTTGTCCAGTGAAATCTGTACAACAGTATATCCTTTTAGGAAAGTACAACACCAGGACTTCCTGTCATTTAACCAAGACAACTATGGAATCATGAGAGACCCTTACGGTGAGACGGCGGAACGTAGAAGGACACTGGTTCTGTCCAGGAACCATTTCCTGCCAGCGAGGTGGCCCTTACCCGGACCGAGTAGTTACCAAAGCCTAAGTTGGTCAGGATTGTCCCTTTCAGGTTCCGGTACTGCTGACGTGACACACACTCGTGTTTCTCAGGCTGAATAAAAACACACACAAATACACACACGCAAAGTCAGTCTGTGTTCTTATACTGCATATTGATTGGGTGTGCTATATTGCTACTCACCTCTGTGTCAAGACGGAACTTGATTTCATACATGAGGGTCAGTCCACTGGGCCGCAGTGGCTCAGACCACTTTAGCATAACAGTGCCCTCTGTCCTCTCATCCCTCTCATAGGTCACTATGCCAGGAATGTCATCTGCTTTTTCTGGGTGAGCACACAACATTGCTCATAGTAATTAGTCTCACACAAGCAAGAAGTAATTATTAATTGGCTACTAGGGGTGTGCGATATGTATCATCTATCTTTGTTGTTTTAACGATGTGCAAGCTGACATGATTGAATATGTCATTTAAAAAAAACAGTTAAATACACACCTTACAAGTTCACATATTCACTGCATCATGTAGAACAGACTACCGACCATGATCAGAGTGTATGCAGTGTGCTAGCACCACATATCAAACTAACGTTCTACCTAAAAGTGTATGGCTGAAGTAAAAAATGAGTGAACAAACTGCACAAGGAGGCAAAATACAAACACCACCAGCCTCATAGTCTACACCGTTGGCTTTAGCCACTAGACAAGGCTCATCCTTAGGTGCATGGAAGTGATTTGGCTTTGAAAAGACAAAAGCTCCAAACATGGAAATCTGCACACTATGTCAACAACTAAGGCTACATTACCAGGCTTATTTTTATTTTTATTTTTTTTGCCTTAATGTGGCTTAGACCTCATTTTTGCAGTGTGGACGTGTCAAATTCGATATTTTCCCACATATCCGATCTGTGGATATGCGACTTTTTGCCCATACGCATGTGCTCGGTGTTGTCATCACCATGAATCCATTTTAATCAAAGCTGGACGGAACATAGAGTTTCATTCAAAACAATTGCCAAACAAACGACAAACTGCGCCTACAAACGAACCTTTCCATAATGCCAAAGAAAAACAAAGAATCTTAAACCTAAGTAAATCGAGTGAAAAGACTTATTATCGTAGCGGTCAGCCTAAGTATTTTACATATGTTCCACATTTGAGCTGTTAACGCATCCATTACACCTTTGTACACTGGTTCGTCTCGCAAATATGCAGGTTTTTTTATTGGTGGTGACGAAGGCAACGTGTATATACGTATCAACGTGTGCATTTGAGATCTGTACACCTGTCACCTATGTAACCAGAAAGTATGCTGCAATGCTTCACCTGCAGGTTTGGTCCTGGAGAAGACAAAGGCAGCTGCACTGCAGCGCTGGACCTCTTGGTTACATGCATGGATGTCAATGCGGTAGACAGTGAAAGGTTGTAGGTTGAGGATCTCCATGAACTCTGTCTGAACCGTGGCTTCTGAGAATGGGTACACTCGTTCTGTTAGCTCTGGCTCTGTCATGTTGCCTTCTGGCCCTGTCATATTCCGCCCCAAGCCCTGTGCCAAAGTGCCATTAGCCACTCCAAAAAGGTCACGACGACGTCTTTCTGGAGGTCTAAGGGACATAAAACAGGGTATGAATAAGAAGACAGAACAAAGGAAAAATGTCAGTTGGTTTATTACAGTGCATTTTCCAAAAGGCTCTAAGTCCAGAGGTATTTTTTTGGGTACTTTACTTGATTATTTCCATAACTAAATACTTTTTAGTTTTACTTATTTCAAATTAAGCAGGTCCCATATTCCCATAATGAACCCAATCTCTCTGCAACATCTAGAATATGACTGATTTAGATCATCTTGCAGTATACATAATCCCTGTCAGGTGCAAATAATTAACAGTTACAGTTATAGCATCAGTCTATCATCTGAAGCACAACAGTATGTAAAGATTTATGAACAGTCATACACATTGAAAATACACATATTGTAAAAAGGAATATACAGAAAACACAGAAAAGCAAACAGCTGGTATTTGTGGCTGCTATATTACATGAAGTGGCATTTTGGAAGGACAGAGGCATTACATTGTACACAAACTATTTCTGAGTGTCTCTGTGTCCAAGGTCATGTGAAAAAGCTTAAGGTTATCAAGCATAACCTGAAACCTACAATTTCAAGCATGCAACAGAAAGGGTGCAGTTTACCAGCTGTTAAGTGAGCCACTGTCACTCCATAGATACAGCTGAAGCACGGCCATTGAGGTCTTACCAAGCATCAAATTTAATTGATGTATCGATTTGCATGCACATGATCTCTGATAGGAGTTAGAGTCCAAATGGAAAGGCTGTGGAGTGTTGGAGTTGAGTGAAAAGACGAAGAGCTGAATAGAGATGAATGGGATACAGAGACAGGCGAAATTAATGTGATCCCGGCCTTCTGGAATTAATTAATTTCAAATTCCAAGGTTCCACTGTATCTGTATTTATATCGGAAATTATATTCATATCCACAATGCTGCAATATACTTTCTGCCTTTACATATTCTTTAATATATTTATTAATATGAAATTAATTGTAGTATGTACATAATAGAGCACCAGTGGAACAGTGTGAACAGGATTTTTTCAAACATCTAAGGCACGGATAAGCTGTCCTGTCCTCTAGCCTTTTTCTTCTCATATTACTTCACCTCCTCTCCCACCACTACCACCAAACCCCACACACTTAACAAGGTAATCTCATTCTTACAAAGTTGTCTGGAGGCCTAACTAGATTTCACTGAAAAAAGAACAAACACTACTGGAGTACCAGCAACAGATCATCATGCAGTAACTCAGGTTCAGGCTCTGAGATGGCAAAATGGAATTTGATGGACTGGTTTTCTATATGACCATATAATATGACAATTCCTTCCTATTCTCTGAGTGGACAATCCAGTGCATTGAGGGTTGTTAGTGAGTCTTCTGACTGGAATAACTTCTACCCAGACAGCAGCTCTATGGTCATGTAGATTATTCCGTTTTCTCTCAGTCTTCTGAGATTCTTTCTCAGTCTCACCACTGGCACGCTTGGAGGGGATCTTCCCTCAAAATTCAATAACATTCCAAATGGATGTGATGTGCAATTCCTGGCAATCTCTCACTCCAAACTAAATAACTGCAGAAGAGTCACAGAGACAGAAGAAGAGTAGACAGTAGATATTGTCATCATTCACTCTTCTTCACCATTCTTTTTCATCAGCTCCCTCCAGCGTTAACTTTGCTTTCTCTTCAAATGCTTGGCACCTAATCTGACAGAATATCATTGACTATGGCTGACTTTTTTTCCATTTTAGTAAGCACACCTATTATAACTTTGCCTTTGGCAGGTATACGTACTAGCGAGAGCCCACCTGCTAAGCTCAATTTTTCAGCCTGCTCTACCCCGTCTATAAATTAAAATGGACCACCATGGGGCCAACAGAGACCAGATATTATTAGGGTCATTGATCAAACTTAGTTTACCTTTGATTCTAACATAAAAGCTTAGTTTAAAAAAAACAACAACGTGAGACTCTGCTGCTATTTGTAGCTCTGCCCAGCTGTGCTAAGAAAAGGTAAATGTTTAACAACTAAAATTTGAATGGATTTGCATTGTCACAGCAGATCAATGCAATGACAGGTGATCAGGATCAAGACACTAGACACTATGCCAACATGACCACCATAATTATAATAATTATAATAACAACTAAAGATGTTTCGTTTTTGCCGCAGCTTTACATACAGGGTATTAAAGTCGCACTACAAAAAACAAGTTTATTAATTATTTACACAAATGTCTAATCAGCAGCTTGTTACTGAGTAATAATGGGTCAAGAACCTAGAAGGCTATCACAGCACCCTCCACAGCTTCCTTATGACCATACTAACCAAGCTGTCCTCGCACCCTTCCTAAATAAAGCATTCTTCATTTGGTGTGACAAAATCAAGACCCATATGATAACCTTGGTATAAATATACTGCTCATAAAAACAAGGGGATACCCCCAAAATAAAATATACCATAATTAAATATCCCCTACTTTTTGTTAGCATTGTAAATTAAGCTCTATATGATGATCACATTTTTGCTTTGGGTATTCCCAGTAAGTAAGTGGGTTAGTAAGGTTTAGATATATAGCACAATTCATACACAGAGGTAATTCTCCCTTACAAGCAGGTAACAAACTGGGAAATGCAACAGATCAACAAATACAAACTGTCGCAGTGACAGTTTCTTGCTGCCACTGGATGAAGGATATGCAGCCAGACCATACGAAAATGGCTCCATCATGTTTGACTGCATGTCCGGTAAACACTGGTATGCATTCCGTTATCTGGTGAAAACCATAGAACATGTACAGTAGAAGGTGGGCTAATGAGCATCATCATTGGACGAGTGATGAGTGGTCAACTGTCTTCTTGACAGTTCATGCAGCCTAACAGTCAACGTGTGGTACTATCATCCAGTTTAACATGCTCGTGTTCATCCCCATGAATGTCACTTGCTACTCAATTACGATAATTGAGTTTGCATTTCATTTGCGTAATCAAACAACTTTCTTTGACTTTAATTTGCTTTTCTAATGATCTTTTTTAATGAAATAAATTAAATATTAAATCTACTTTTTTTAATCAACACATTTTTGTGAACAATGTAGTACTGCAAATACATTGTTTTAGTAAACAGAACAAAAATTATGTATGTAAGAATGCAGCAAAAAAAAAGTTTCAGCGTTTCAGAGCAAAAATGGATGCAAAAATAGATAAGGTCTGACTCCATCACTTGGATCTTTGTTTATGTAGCAAGATGTAGTTGAAAGTAGGGACATACATTATTAATTAATTCATTCATTTATTATCTTCCGCTTTATCCACAAGGGGTCATGGGCTAGCCGGTGCCCACCCAGCAACTCTGGGCACAAGGGAAGGAACAACCCTAGATGGGGCGATAATCCATCGTAGGGCACACACACACACACACACACACACACACACACACACACACACACACACACACACACACACACACACACAC
>JAVSBV010000103.1:4324972-4348048 GCA_033117975.1 Parotocinclus spilosoma
GTCTACAGACAATTCCTTTGACTTCATGCTTGGTGTTTGCGCTCTGACATGCAGTCAACTGTGGGACCTTATATAGATAGACAGGTGTGTGCCTTTCCAAATCGTGTCCAATTAACTGGATTTACCACAGGTGGACTCCATTTAAACTGTAGAAACATCTCAAGGATGATTAGGAAACAGGATGCACCTGAGCTCAAGTTTGAGATTCATGGGGAAAACTGTGAATACTTACGTAAATGTGATTTCTTAGTTTTTTATTTTTATAAAATTTTCAGAACTCTCAAAAAACCTTTTTTCACACGGTCATAATGGGGTATTTTGTGTAGAATTTTGAGGAAAGAAATTACTTTAATACAATTTGGAATAAGGTTGTAACGTAACAAAATGTGGAAAACGTGAAGCGCTGTGAATACTTTCCGGATGCACTGTATCTAAAGCTGCAGTGGCATTGATTTACAGAGCCTGTTGTTTCTTGATGTTAGTTTCCTACTTAATGGTATTCCATCAGTAATACTATTCTTTAGGGGGTAAAGGTATATTTTGAAACTCATCTGAAGGATGTTTTAGTATGTGTAGTACACTATAGACTTATAAATTATATATATTTTTAATGTTGTCCAGGGAAGTATGTTGATTTAGTTGTAAAGCTAAATAAGAACTTCCAAAATCACACCACCCATCTAATTACGTAATTGTTTCCCTGTCATGCCTTGTACGATATGCCTGTTATTCCTTATATGATAGGTGACATGTCTAGCCATGAAAAATATGCAATGTTTAGTTAAAACATTTCCAGTAATGAGGTCTGTTAAATTTAGAGAGGTCTTTTTAATCATAAAGAATACCTGGGCTTCCATATGAATTATGATGGATGAGAATAGCTCAGTGACAACAGCAACCTTGTTACTATTACTCGTAATTCTTGCAAAGCTGAACGCGACCTTCACTGTTATGCCCTTGTTTTTGGCAGTCGTCAAGGAGTGTGTGTCATAGCAGCCATCATGCAAACTGATGCAGGTTGTCATGGCAACATGCTTTGACAACTTAGTTCAGTTATGACATCTACTTTAGACAGCTGTCATTATATCACTACAGCAGTTTTTACTAATACTGTTAACAAGACAGTTATATAACTGAATACAATATGTCAGAACATAGCGGTTACATTACTAAATAACGTTTGTTTTATATGCTGATTACAGCACCATCTAACACTGTTATACACTGGCAGTTTCTCATTTGCACATATGTAAATCTTTTAGCTGTTATTTTTTAAATTAGGAAAACCACAGTCAGCGAGATTGACTGACACTATGGAAATTGCATTTAAAAATATGCTTGTTAAAAAAAAGTGTTCCTTATATTTATTTTGAAACTTATTTCAATGCAGACAGTATGAACCAGAGATATTTCATGTTTATCTGGTCACCTTAATTTTGTTTGTTAATATACATCCATTCCTGCATTTCAGGCCTGAAATACATTTCAAAAAAGTTGGGATAGTAAAACATTTACCCCTTTGCAATGTTACCATTCCTTTTCACCACACTTAAAAGACATTTTTTCACCAGCGATTTAGTGTTTCAGGACGTGTTTTGTCCCATTCTTTCTGCAAACACAGGGTGTCACATTTATTCAAATTTATCTGCACATTCTCTGTTGGGGACCGGTTAAGACATTTCAGTCTTCCTTTTCCACTGCCATGCATTTTTAATGGGTGCTGCATGTGGTTTTGCATTGTCTTGTTGAAAAAATGCATACCAAATGTTGCTCTTAGACCTCAGTGTACTCTTCTGTATTAATGCTGCCATCACAGCCTTTATCAAGGCCACTGACACAGCCCCATACCATGACAGATCCTGGCTTTTGGACTTGGATGATCCTTTTTATCTTTGGTCAGGAGCACATGGCAACCACTTTCTTCCAAAAAAATACTGATTGGGCTGACCACAATACATGTTTTCCGTGTGTAAGAGACTTTGTATAAATGAATGAATTTATATGAATTCTCCATACTATCCCAACATTTTATGATTTGGGGTTGTAGATCTTGTTCGCATATTTTTTGTCGTAATCTGATAAATAAATCTACATTGGGCACTTGGGTAATCAGATAATGAGAGAGCTCTGTGTTTAAATGACTTTGTCAATAATCTGATTTCTACTTTGAAACCAGCCATTAACCTCAGAGAAGGAGTCACCTAAACTTAACTCTTAATTTCCTTAAGCCTGCATTTAATTCCAGGGTTGCCAGATCCCACAAGTGAAATAAGCAACCAGGTAGATGGAATTTACGTCTCAAAGAAGCAAAGTATCTTAGCAGACCTGTCAACCATGTTTTATTCTGCTAGCTGCTTCTAAACTATGTTTGCATTCATGCACAGACTTAGAAAACTGAGTGAAATCGAAGTAAGGTAGACAGCTGCTAAGCATTCTGATTAGTTAGCTACAATCCAGCTGTCTGATTTTTAATCTGTTAATCTAATTTAAGAAATTGGAAGTATGCTGTTGCACTTAAATAATCAGATAACTGCAGAAATCTGATTGACTAGATTATTAAGTGTAAATGCACTGTGGCAATAATTATGTAAATTAATGCTGTCTAGTTAAAGATCTCACAAAAAATATGAATGAAAATGTGTATAAGTGTTATTGCTTGTTCACCTCCACACTGAAGAATGTTGTTTTTTTCCTTTCTCTTAAATCTTTGTTTTTGATCCCACAAAGAGCACATCCATTCTAAATGAGACTGAAATTCCTTGGCTCAGACAGGGATATTTTTAAGTAGGGGACCAGTCTGTATCAAATTACAAACATTGCTGGACTGAAATGACTCCAGTAACCGATTTCTCACTGAAGTAAAGATACTGACTTTTACTAGAACTTGCCTGGGTTTATAACATCTTAAAATTAAAATTTACATATGCATGCATTGTCCTAGTTGTAAGTATCCAGAATATTTATTGATTACTTCCAGAGTTTCCTTAAATATCCAGATTATCACACTTCCTCTACTGGGTAGCATGGTGGCTCGGTGGGTAGCAGAAGGTACCGGGTTTAATTCCAGGGTGGAGTGGCCTGGGTCTTTTGTGTCTGCATGCCTTCCCCTTGTCTGCGTGGGTTTACTCAGGTACTCTGGTTTCCTCCCACAGTCCAAAGAAATGCTTATTAGGTTAATTGATTACTCTAAATTGGCATTGATATACATACAGTGCATCTGGAAAGTATTCACAGCGCTTTACTTTTTCCACATTTTGTTATGTTACAGCCTTATTCCAAATTGTATTAAATTAATCTCTTTCTTCAAAATTCTACAAAAAAATACCCCATTATGACCATGTGAAAAAAGTTTTCTTGAGAGTTTTGAAAATTTATTAAAATAAAAAACCAAAGAAATCATATTTACATAAGTATTCACAGCCTTTGCTTAATACTTTGTAGAACGACCTTTGACCTTTTATATATATATATAGTAAGATGGCCACTGATGTTGATAGCGACGTTCCCACAGACTTCACACAGTGTATCCTGGTGCCATCATGTACTTTTACTTTCTATCTGATTCTCATTTTCTTATTTGGGGAATTTCTAAAACCAGAAAGTTACATATAAAGTTCATCATAATTTCACACTGTGTGCCAAATAGAACATTATTTGGGATTTAAACCACTTGTTTAAACATAAGGTAAAATATGCATTAAATGGCATGCCAAATTTAACAATTCCCATTTATTTTAAAATAAATGTAGTTCTATTATACTCATTATTGGTAAGTTTTGGTATGTAGGCCACCAGTTCTATCATTTACCCAGTAATTTTAATCAGTATTGTTATCTTACAAGGTACATTTAAGCAATTCAGCATTAAGGGCCTTGCACAGTGGCCCAGCTTGGCAGTGTTAGTGCTACTACAGTTTTTCAGCATAATCTTAAATGTTTCCCTATTTAAGGTGTATTTATCTAGACTCAGATCACAGAGCTACGTGATAAGAGAGGCCCTGTATTTTTTTTTGCATATTTTATTATTTTACTTCTACTGAGCAAAGACCAAACCTCTTGTCATATATAGACAGCCGAAGGGACGCTTTCCATGAGAGTCCTGATTTAAATACCCAGCAGATGGTGCTGCATCAAAAGCAACATCATAGAAAGCACTGGGCCAATGCACTAATGGCCTGGGAGTGCTGTTTAATACAGAAAAGAGTTAAGTCAGCGCCTTCTGACATTTCCATACTTTTTTATTTTGTTTTACTTCTCCCCTTCTTGTTTTAATAGGCATTAGCTCCACACCTCCGCTCAAGTAATAATTTGTTTAAATGCCTAATTATTTGAAACAAAGATGTGGCAGGGATGGTGAAAGAAGGCTTAACCCGCCGACAGCTGCAAATAATTTTTTTGTTGTTGTTTTCTATTTTCAGGTAAGCTGCTGTTTCTGATTCAGCACTTGGGTGTGGGAGGGTGTAGTTGCTTCTGGTCTAGAGTAAGTATGTTTTGTGACATTTCACCTCCTCACCTCCCCTGACACTAAATACTTCAGGGGTTTGCCTTACTGGTACGTCAGCAGTCTTCTAAAACAGTGAGATGGCACAAGAATGTTTGGGTCACAAGGCCAAACTGTTCTCATTAAAGGGCTTACCATTTGGGGAAGCTCTTTTTTTTTTGTAATAAAAAATATGTTTAAACATCACACTGGGTTTTTTTTCCCCCTAAGACACGAACATTCGCCTCTCTATTTATTCAGCTTCCTTTGAATTCCCCCTCCATCCCACTGCCATGCCACTGCTATTGTGTGCTTCTGTTCATGAATTTACTGTTACATTGTTTCTTTATTTGATTTGGCAGAGTCTCCTGTTGGAAACTAATTATTCCACTGGATGTTTTTTTTTTAATCTAAAGAAATAGAGCACATAAAGGAAACGCCCAATAAAGCTTTTACAATCGCTTAGTTTTATAGTTATTTAAAAGAAACTAGCACAGAATGTACTTTTTGGTTGAAGGAAAAATGTGAGAGCAATAATGAGTCACATGCGTGTGAATGTTCTGTTATAGAAATCCTGCAGACTTAAAGAGCAGATGTGCTTAGAGTAAACAAAAATGTACAAAATCGTTTGCATATTCAATTTCTTTACTTCTCGTTAGTTAAACCACTGTTCCATTTATTAGAATCACCACTCATTTAAATGTAATTAATTTGCAGACGATTTACCACTCAGAACAATAGTTTTATTAGGCACAATCTAAGCATTTAGAGTTAGGGATCGTGCTCGAGGGCCTGCCAGATCTTCTGGTTCAAAGTTCAATATCTTGTAAACTATAAATACAGGTTTTTGCATTGTAAAGCACTTTTTAATATTATTAATATAGAAATTGTAACAAATGTGGTGGCTTGGTCCCCATTTTGTAAGTCTACATTCAGACAACCTTAATTTAATACTAATGCGCAGCTTTTACAGAGTTTCTCAGACATTTGTTTTCCATTCTGCTTGGCTTTTTCCTGCCTATAAGTGACATTCCGGTCTGTCAGTAGTTAATTTATTATATAGCGTTTAACAGTCGTCCAGGCAGGGCAGTGTGGTTCCATGTAATAACAGAGAGGAAGCCTCATGAGTTCCATCTGAAGTAGCTTTGCCTTCTGGGTAACAAACAGAAGCTACCAGTAACTTGGAGCGTTTACGTTGTTTTCTAAGTTGGGTAAGTCTAACTTGTATAGAATGCACATCCTGAAATAAAACCAGAAAATAAAAATTTAAGTTGCCTGTTTGTGTTATTGTAATACGTTTCATATCAATCAAATGTTGAAAATGGCTGTAGCTTTTTTTTGAGAAAGCAGCAGAATAAACAATACTATGGTGGTGCAAGTGGTTGGTGTTGTCACCTTATATACCTTAAGAATTCCGAATATATTTTTTAGTCTTTTCAGTGTCCCTGTATGCGTGTATGCCTGTTTGCATTTTGCATCCATTTGCGTGCGTGTGTGCTTGCATGCGCCCTATGTTTGATTATTATGGTGTTCTGTTTAGGGTTGGTTCTTGCCTTTGCCCTTTGCCCTGGCTTCTCATGATACTGAACGTAATCAAGCAGGTATGCAAATGAATAAAATAATACACATTATTATGAAGATTATAATAAGACTATGATTTTCAAAAGGTAGACTGTACAAAATGTTTAAATCTGAAATTGTAGCACAGTTTTCTCTTTCTGTGTACACCCGCAGATCACTTTATTAGGAACACTATATTAATACTGGGTTGGGCCTCCCTTTGCTCTAAAAATAGTCTGTTCTTTATGACATGGATTCCACATGACTGAAGAATGACTTTGAGATTGTGCTCCACATTGACATGGTTTTACAGGTGCACTGTCATACTGTGCACCTCCGTTCTTATACTCATCTCAAAGGTATTATACTGGATTCAGAGCCGATGACTGGGGAAAAACACAGAATATTATTGAACTCACTGTTAGGCAGCATGAGATCAATTATAATTTGTGCCATGGTGCATTATCATGCTGCAAGTAGCCATTAGAAGATTTATAAATTGTGACTATGACATGATGGTCAGCAATAACACTCAAATAAGCTGCGGTGGTGCTTAAAAAATTGTTCCCTGAGCCCTTTAGAATTTCTGTATTTTTGCATAATTATGAAGAACATCAGATTTTCACACCGATAAAGCAATACTTGGTCATGTCATTATTGAGTCATTCAATTGTTGAGGAAAAAGGTTTAACATGAAATATTTGTGAATAGGAAAAGTATGTGAACCTTTGCTTTCAATATCTGGTGTGATCACCTTTATGCAGACATATTATATACAGCTGCTTCTCCATTTTAAATAAACAAAGGAGTTTAATATATAATGTGTATATTATAGTGTAGAGTTCATTAGTTACTTAAAACAGGACCGCTACACGGATCACGTTCACTGCTGAGTGCTGAAGAGTAGTCTACCTTAAACATGCTAAAAGGACTTACATGAAACAACAGTTGGGCAGTCATTAAGATAAAGCTTATTTTATAATAACTATTGTAATGTATTGAAAAATGTATTAAACGTGAAAAGCAAAAACGTTGTAACTGCCAACTATTGTATTATTGACTATCGGAGAGTATTGTTCTTGTATCGCTTACATGAGGAAAAAAAGCAACAAAATTCAGATTACGGTGCGTAAAATGGTGATTGCTTTTTTTGAATAAACATTGTACATGGACAAACGTGATATATTGACATACAAAACGGTTAGCAAAATTGAGAATATATTATGATTTTTTGTGTTGTCGTTTGACTTAGGACTGTCAGATGATTTAATTATTTAATTGTTATTTGCCCAATTATTATCCTGTCAAATGCAAATCAGCACATATTTTCTTGCTCCTATTTAAATATTTATTTTTTCATTAAAACACACTGCACAGGCACACGAGTGAGCATTTTTAAGTTTCACCAGAATGGCATTACTGCTTTGTAAAAGTTAATTATCAATGTTTCCATGCTTGCGTGAGGAAAAATGTTTAACAAACTAATGAATTTAATTGACTAAGTTGTTAATAAACAGTTAAACTTTCCAGAATAACACCTCTGCTTTTACAATATAATACCTTTTTATCAAAGTGGTGTCTGCACACTCTAAGGCCAGCTAATTTAAAAGTATTGTAAAGCTATTTTTCATAAATATTAGGCATAACAAAGATAACTGTGGAGGTTTCTTTTGGTTTTGTGTGTACTTTATTGGTGCGCCGTTTCCCTGGTGCAGATGTCTCCATGGAGTAGACATTTATGTCTGTTGCTTTGAGACCACTGAATTCAGGAACAAATTAGAGTTAAAAAAAAAAAGTCTAATCTAAATGTAAACTACAAATACCTCCACCCAGATTTATTTGCTTGTTTGTCAGACAGGAAGCATGATTGATCACTATAGAGAAGGCATTTCTACTGGTCAAGATTTCTCTGATACTTTGCATTGCACATTGTGATGTTCTAACTGTGTATCAAATCAAGAAGCTTCCAGACCTGTGTGCCTTCTAGGCAGATACAGTTTTAAGGTGCAGTACCATTCTTTGAGCTTGTGGGCACTACTATGAGGAAGTGGGAGTGCTGTGGGAGCACTTGGTAAACACTATTGTGTTAATAAACAGCAAACTGCACACCCCGACGGCTTTTTCATAGTATGAATTTGTTAACTGTAAAAAATCAGATTTTTTGTGAGATGATCAGTGTGTCTATACTTGGATAATAATAATGGGAAAACACTGTGTTTACATGACTCAGACAATAACTGGATTCTTTAACCAGCCAATAATCTCACAAAGTGATGCAATCTAAATGTAAAATTATATTAATTAAATAATGAAGTTCTTAATTTGCCTGAGAATATACGGAATTTCCGAGTCTAAATGTGTGTTGTAGCTGTTTAATTTTATATTGCATTTAATTCCAGGGTTACCAGATCCCGCAAGAGAAATAAACACCCAGGTCTATAGAAAAAGCTCAGAAGTTGAAACTACATAAATCTGACTATGATCAGGTTATTTTAGATCACGCAAGTGCACCCTGTCATGACATTGATTTTAACCACACAACCTAAAATTGGTCTCAACAGAAAAAAATGACTCCATATTCATATGCCTATGCTACCTTCCTTCCAGGCTCACTAAATGTCATGTATGTACACTGCTCACAAAAATGAGGGGATATTTCAAAATCAATAAAAAGTAATTAAAAAAGAAGCATTTTATTTCATTTAGCAAGATCATCAGAAAAGCAAATGAAAAGTCAAAGAAAGTTGTCAGATTACACAAATTAGATTTGTGCGCACATACTTTTAAATAATTATCGTGATTGAGTAGTAAGTGATATATTCATGGGATGAACAGAAGCATGTCAGACTGGACGAGAGTACCATACATTGACTCTTTAGTAGGGTGCATGGTCACCCAAGACTGCCAAAACACACCGACAGTGATGGGGCATGTACACAATAAAATTGTACAGCAGTTCTTGTTGACTTTATTTTAAAATATTCTCAAATTTTTGTGTATAAGTTTAAGTACATAAAGCTTCTGGACATGGGCGCTACCTTGATGAAGTGCTCAGACATATTAAACATCTGCTTAAGTCAATCTGCACATGCTTTAAGATCACAGCGGTTGCAAAAAAAAAGTCAACCATAGCTCTGAACCAAATCATCATGAAATGCTTTAAGAAAACAGTCCCGAGACATATGACATCTCCACCTCACTGGACTTCCTGCAGTTTGTTTAACATCTAAAGCTTTGTGGTGTGTTTTTATTACACTTATATCACAATTGTTTATATCACAAACAATTAAGGAATATTTAATTAGGGGATTTTTCATTTTGAAATATGCTCTAATTTTGGTAAGCAGTATATCATTCTAAATTATATATAAGTAATCTGATTATTCAGTATTTCAAAGATCCAAACAAGACCAGACTTTTGTCCCCCATTGTGTGCAAATCTAATGTTATTAGTCAGTAATGTTATTAATACCAATAATTCAATTCAAATTGATTTATATAGCACTTTTTACAATGGTGCATTGTCTCAAAACTGCTTTACAATATTATATTATCTTAAAAGGTCAATTCCAAGTTGAGCAAGCCTAGGGTGACAGTGGAAAGGAAAAACTCCCTGAAAGTAGTAGGAAGAAACCTTGGGAGGACCAAGACTCAACAGGGGGCCCATCCTCCATGGGTGGGTATCCATCACGTCATTGGAGTGTGGGAAGCAACTGGAGTACCCAAGGAAAACCCACACAGACATAAGGAGAACTCCACACAGGAAGTGACCCAGCAGGAAGTCATACATAGGAAAACTGGAGCCACAGAGGTAAAACAATTGTGTAAATTGTAAATATATTGTAATGTAAAAGTAAGTAAGCGTGATGGGCTGATTAGTCTTATATAACCAATTCTGTTCTGGCAACAGCACCTTCACTAACTCAGAATTCTGGTGAAATATAAAGTCTATTAAAAAAACTAAAATGTGAAAACAAAATCATAATAAGGAATTTGGGAGCTTCATTCAAACTTCAATTCAAACTATTTCAAAGGGCTCTAACCATTGAGTTTTGTGTTCTAGTTGATTATGCCATTCAATGTAATTGCTGTTTTAGAACACCAGAGGGCACAATCATGTCATACCCACAGATGCATATCCTGTAGACTTCCAATTTCTTGTAACTGCAAAATTTATTTATTTTTTTTAATGAAAGAAAAGTACGTTATTTTGAAAGTTCAGCATTTTGAATTGAAAACTGAATGTTTTCTAATTGTTTTTTTTAAGATATGGTCTACTTTCAGGTGACTTACACAGGAAAATGTGCACTGGTTGGCAATGTTTACAATTTGGAAGTAAAAATTATTTATTTATATCGAATATAAATAAAATAAATGAAATAATTGACAATCGAATCGTGAGCATCGTGTATGCACACTCTACATACAAACTGCAATCAATCACAGGATCTGTCATTAGGTGTGTCCTTCACATGGTCTAACAGTACAAAAACTGTAAAAAACTTAGAACTCTGTTACAGTAGATCAGTGTCTTAGAAGGTTTATCAGAAGTTACTAAAAGAAATAAAGAGTTCATTCTCAGAAAATAAGGTAACTGTCATTTTCCAGCCTTTTTCTTATGAACTACAGGAGTTTCCTCTATTTGGAAGCTTTCTTTTCTGGTTTGTAAGCTTGGTGTAATGTACAATCAGTTTATGAATACTGACCCCCTCTATTTGGTCAAATTGTAGCAGTTCTTTTGTCCACAGGAATGATAGGATTGAGAAAAAGTCGCTTCTGCACGAAAAGGAGCGGAAGTAAGGCGCTGACTATAAGAGTCTGCACCTGTCACCTCAGCTGGGCTTAATCCCTCCACATAGTAGGAGACATCTGATCACTGGCTACATTTCCCTTCAGTGGCCCTGTCATCCAAAGCACAGGCTCGTGTGTCATTGCTAGTAACTAGTAACACTCCCAACACATGTGTGCCCTGTGTTAACCCTGCCACTACAGCACAGAACATTCCATGAATGTAGCCCTGAGCAATTTTCAGATGGAATTGAGGTTTAATTAAACAAAACTGTAAACAAGCTATACTCAGAACAGAAGTTGACCGTTTAGGAATCATTTCATGTGGTTAAACATTTTTTGTACTAATCCAGTCTAAAGCATTGCTTTTATTTGGCTTACTGATGTAATGATAAATGGATTAGACTTGTTCACCAATTGGACGAGTAGAATTTTGCGTTATGTTTTTTTCTACAGAATACGATTCGAATATATGAACGACACCTTTTGTACTGCTATAACTTAAAATATCATAGATAAATTCTTAACTGGCAAGGACATTAACATTAACCTGTCTCTAATCCCTGCCTTTACCTGAATTCGCATGGCACAAATGTCACATAATTGACATTAAAAATTGACATTTATGCTATTATTTAGAGCGATTTACAATTAATACAGTCTTACAATCCAAGCAATTGTAGGTTAAGGGCCTTGCTCAAGGACCCAAGAGTGGCAGCTTAGAAGGGGTGGGGTTTAAACCCTAAACCTTCTGGTCCATAGTCCACTATCTTATCTAAAAATGCACACTATTCTCACTTAAAGGAAACTAGGCAAAGAGCACATGGCACTGTTAGAATTATATTTACACATTACTAATACTAATATACACTGCTCACAGAAATTAGGGGATATTTCATTTTTAAGTGATCTCTAATTTTTGTGAGTCATATAGCATTAACAAGAAGACTTTTCCTGGAATAATAATGAAACTGTTCACAAGAAATATAGTTACGGCCAATCACACTACTAACAGCCAATTCTGGTGACCAGCTGATCAGTGTAATTTTGATTTTAACCAAAAAGATTGAACAAAATACATTATGTAATTTATTATATATAAGCATTAGTATGTTCATCAAAGGTTTGGTTTAATCAATCAAATCCAGGCATGCGCCACTTTAACGTCCATCTGAACAGCGTCCACTCACTTTTTAACAACCAAGGTCTTGAAAATTAGAATAAATTATAATAGGATATAAAATCTGTTTTTAACTTCTGAGGTTGCGGCCGTGAACAGCTGTTCACCTCAGCAGTAAATCAACTCTGAGGGTCCTTGAGGTAGGAGTTAAAAATTGGAAGTCCATCGTTTGTGTGTCTTGTGCTCACTTGCTCGATAGCTCACTTTGGACTTGAAACAGTTCTAACTTGGTTGATGTGTTTAGAGAATTTTTTGTCCACGTTACTCATGTTTGTGTGCGTGACTTTCCACTACTTATTTGTAACTAACTGTAAATGGAAATTAAGTGTAAATTAAGTGCATGTGTCTGTCCTATTTTAAGTAGTACTCCTTTGTTTGTTTCCCCGACTACCTGTACTTTCTCTCTAACCTATATAAACTATGTAAACTCCATTTTATCTGGTTGGTGTTCCATGTTCGCAATACTCTATCAATGCATTTCTGACTCCATTCAATTAAAAGTATCATGTTTATCATACCATCCTCTTAAGTGTTACAGCTTTCCACTACACAACAACTTTTACACAACAATTACTTTATTTTCTATAATTATTGGGAATTTCTAAAAATTTTAAATGTGGTGGCATTACAGATGCTGTGGAGATGATATTGTTCCACTCATATTTTTACCAGTGATGTGTGTAAAATTCAGCCATTTCCCTCTAGACTCTGAAGCACTAAAACCAATTGCTCCCTTTATATTGGACAGCGTCATTGTGGCTGTTAGATTACTCCCAAGTAGATATCATGTCAGCCGTCTTTAAATGAAGAGCCACAAACCTCAACTGGCTGCTTGGTGGAGACGGTCTGCCTGCCACAGCTACTTTGAAAGCACAAACTAGCACAGTGACACAGATTTGTTGACTCACTCTTTGCCATGGTGTGCAGGCCGAGCAAGCACGAACTCTCCCACATGTCCCACCCTCACTTCTTCCCCCTCAGCAGAGCCAGAATGAAGAAGGGAGAGAAACATAGACAGAGAGAAAATAGGTGTCTGACTGTCTAGTTAATGCAGTGCATGAGTCACATGAACAGCAGAGACACAGTGTCTCAGTCACGAGCAACAGCAACAGCTCAGCCAGTGCCTAGAACTAGCACAGAGCTTGACGTGGGCCACTGATTGGGTGGGTGGGCTTGGGTGTGTGTTGGGTGGGGGGTGTTATGCTTCTTCCTTTAGAACATATCACTTTGGTTTTCAGCTGCATATGGATGCTGCAGCTCAATTGCTGCGTGAATGGCATTTAACAATCCTGAGATAAGATCCTGTGTAGCATGTGTATCCACAAGAAGATAATACAGTTATTGATCTTGAAGTTCACAGTTTCATCTAACACATCAATGGGGCAGACTTGTGACTGAGACTGGCACAGAGAAGAGGAATTTTCTTTAAATACTCTCTATCTGAGTCTGGCGGCAGCTTTGGTGCTGCCTTGTGAGGCAAGCTGTAGAGAAGACTGGAGACTGGCTGTGCGAACAGCCGGCAAAACAGTCCACAAACTCCCCACTCTTCTGATCAACAAAACCCGGTCTGTTTCCCCTGGCCATGTATTTTTACATGTTCTATTTTCAAACCCCTGAGTTCTCCTTTCCCTCTCGTTCGCTAAACCATGGAGTCTTGTTGGCCATGGAATGGAAAAAAAAAAAAAAACATGGAAAGTTTGCTGCGGTGAAACTTGAAAGGAGGCTAAATTACATTTATTAGTCTGACAAAATTATTAACCTGAACAGGATGAAGAATTTTATGAGACCGTGTAGTTCTTCATAATACATGGTCATTAAGTTTGATTTGAACATTTCAGACGTTTTTTACTCAGTGTAGGTGCAAACGTTTGGCGGAAGCATAAGAGGCAGAAATAATGAGCAACAGGAGTCTTGCTCATAAATTACAGACATCAAGACTATCTGCTCGTATAAAGAACATTTTAAATGGAATTCAGTTTTTACGTAATCATTTTATTTAGTTACTTATAATCAAATATAAGACAGTCTAGAAGAAAACCATTTGGGAATGAAGAACTTGTCTTGGTACAAGCCAATAGAGTTTGTCAGTCTGATGTATTGCCTAACCAGAGACCCAAAACATTGTAACTTTTGTAAAAGAATCCCATGGTTATCCCAAGAGTCTAAGAAATAAATTATCCTGATATATTCACCAGCATGTAGCAGCTTCTCTCAAATGAAGGTCCAAGTACCCCTAGACTTACTTAAAGCTACTACAACAGATCCTTCTCAACAAAGGAAAACACGGTATAATACTTGTTAAGCTGCAAGAAACTCTTCTTCACAAATGTTCACACAAATTATTTTCCAATTTCAGAAAGATTAAATATATAATAAATTAATAAAAGACTGTTTTAAAAACTACTGTGCTGTCTAATTTTACAGCTGGGGACGCAACAGTAAGTTCAGTCCTGTTTGCTACTTCATCATGACAGCCTAGTATTGCACTGCTTTCAACATCATTCCAGCTACTGAGTTGTTTGTAGTAAGTTGAACCTATCTAACTGCAGTAACCCCACATATCATGGATAAGGTATGAACATGAATTAGTGAAGCTGACCATGACTCATCACACAACATGGGGATTTGATGCTTTAGTGTTTGAGAAACTGGAAAGTTGTGAGCCATTCTAACCCTTTACTGCTCAATTGAAAGTCACTCTTAATAATGGTGTCTGCTAAATTCAGTAAAAGTTCTGTGGATGTGAGCATGATGTGGCTGTGACTACAGAACCACCTAGGTGATGTTATTGTTTTTTTTTAATAAGGTGTGGGCGCTAAATATAATGAGGGCACAAAATAAAGTACTAACGCTGCAAAGTAGTATTTTGTGGCCAGAAACTGTATCTTGCAGATATGTTGTGAGAATTAAATGACAAGCAGAGTTCTTCTTGGGTTCTTCCTTTCAGAAACAATCATAGCATATAATCATTAACGAAGAAGCAACAAGAAGGAATTGTTGGGATCAAATTAAGCTTTGTATGTATTAATGTAAACATGATATGTGCCAGTTCTTACAATATCAGAGTGTAAGGAAATGTTAATTACGGAAAACTGTACAATTAAATAAATTCCCCAGCTGGGCCTAGTCAGGGAAACATTTTCTGTGTGTGGGGTGAGCATTATACTGCTGAAAATTGCCATGAGAGGCAACATGTGGCTCTAGGATATTCCAACCACATTGCTGATCTGCTATCTGTTGTATGTTGTGGCACCCCAGATCATGGGACCAGCAAATGGGCCTCTTTTTTGTTCCAGGACTGAAGAGCTCACCCATTTGAACCCAAATCTTTCTCAGAACCTGGATTTGCCACTTGATATGATTTAATATGCTTCCTGTCCATAGCAGTCCATGTTTATTGTCTCTAAGAGACTTTTTATAGGGCAGCAGGGGAAGAAGCACTTTTATGCCCTCTTGCATGACAAATTTTTCACCACCACAGTAAACTGTAGCCAAGAAATGCATAGTCCATGTACACCCCTTCATGGCTACTGTATTCCCTAAGGGCAAAGACCTGATTCTGCAGGACACAGCAATTTTCAGGAAAATACAAAATTTCGAAATAATAACTTAAGGACAGAGTTCAAGGTTTGACTAAATCAGTACATTTAACAATGTGATTCATACATTTAACACAGCTTTGTACCGTTTACAACCAACCCAACCATCAAATTTATTTTACAGGCTGTCTTAAGAATTACAATAGGAAATATAAATATCTCTAATATATACCTAGACACATCTAATTCACGTATAAATGGAAGAAAGCTAGTGTGAACCCTTGTGACACATGCTGACAAAAATGAGAATTGCAGTCTTAAAAGACAAAAACATGGCATCGCTCTACATTCTTCTTTGCTTTCGGTAAGTTATATACATACAATCATAATCCCATTCCCAAAATGTAATTATAAAATAAATTATAAAATGGCACATACTTTATAATTTAGGTTAGTTATGCTGACTAAACTGTGTTCACAAGTGTACATAACACCAATCTTTAAAAAAATCAAATTTATTTTAAAGCCTGGAGCAACATTGATACTTAGTGATCCTTCCATGGGAACCATGACTAAAGGTGTTAACTTTAGCAGAATACCAACAGAGGATGCTCTGTCCTAAAGATTTACATTTACATCATTTAGCCCCCATCCAGAGCAACTCACAAATTCAAATCTCTAAATGCGGCGCTGCTTCAACACTAATCTAAAACCAGCCAACAGGAGACCTGCAATGGACAATACAAAATGCTGATGCAGTATGTGAAATGCTGCAATGGTAATCGCAAATGCAAATTAAATAAAATAAATAAATGTCTTTCTGATGTCTCATCAGAGCTTTAACCTGTAAGGACAAAATACTGACATGGCATGGAAGGAAACAGCACAGGAATTATATCTTCCATGCAACTAGCAAGCAAACTGTTCATCAACTTTAATTATAATTATGGCAAACAGAAACCATTTTGTGTTTTCCAGTTCATTAAATGTCTTTATTTGTAAGCCTATCTTTATTTAGTCAGATTTATTTACATATTATTTTCACAACAGAGGATACTAACTAACGATTTACCGACAATAACATAAAATCAATATTTGGCATAAAATATTCAGCATAAAACTTGATGCTCATCACAAAACCCGGCTATTCAGCAACCTTTAAGATACAGCTTTACTCGAAGCGTCTTTTTAAATGGCTGCAAATCAAAACTAGAATATTTTAACCCAATTACTAATACCAAACTATCTTCACTGATCAAGTAGATCTAGTACTAGATCCAGTTTCTACACAATTACTTAAAAACGGAATAATCATTATTATAGAACCAATGCTTATTATTTTAAAATCATCCGTTAATTTTGTGCTCAAATCCAAATAAACAACTGATTAAAAAGCCTAACCCTGCCACTAGCGAGCTGTCTAATCATAGACCAATTTCACATCTACCTTTCCTCTACCAAAACTTTTGGAAAAAGCTGTTTACCAACAGTTATGCAGACACCATCACAGTACTGAAACAGCATGAATTGGGGTTTAGAAATCTTTGGAAAATCTTAATTAATTAATTGTATAATTACACCTGGAGGACATGTGAGATCATATAGACTGTCACAAAATAATCTTAAAAGAATGCTAAAAACAGACAATTTAGCTGTTTATGATCTGAAACCAGAATATCTAACACCCTGACTCCCTACCTCATCAATACTTCACATTACTGTTTGTAATTAAAACAAAGCACTTTAACAGATGGCACACATCCTGTCAGAAACCATTTAAAATCATGTTAACAGATATTATTAATCATGTATTTCAAGTATGTTTGCATAAGCTTCAGCATATACCACCTGCCTACTTGGGGAGCCAACAGGAGCCTAGACATGTTGAGCAAAACAGAAAATGGCCACAAGGTCTTTTTAGTTTCCCTTTAGCTTTGTATGCAAATTAATCCAGATTTGTTCAGCATTTCAAGCTCTGCTATTATTTATGTTTTTTTTCTGCATCTCACATGTCTATTAGATAGGGTGTGACATTGGTTCAGATGAATTGGCAGCAGTAACAACCTTTGCAGGGCAGTCAACAGGACTGGAGTTGTGTACTACTGGTGTTGTCACAGTGGAGTTGTGTACCTGAGTGTCACAGTGATAAAAGCGCACTGCTTACATTACAAGATCATCATTAACAGATACGGCATTATTTTTCTTACGAGTAAAAGATAAGAGATTACATTATACATAAGGGAATATATCCCTTTTCAGACGGATGCAGTGACACTAAGCACTTCGTTAAGTGATCCCTTAATAGCATCTGTGTATAAACATGTCCACATCCCAGGGATTCCCAAACTGTTCTTTCAGTACCCAGTGTCCAGACAAGCTTGTTGTTGCTCTCAACACCCTAAACCTGAACTGTGTCATTTTGGACAACCATCTGCTATAGTGTTAGGCGCTTTGAGAAAGAAAAATGTATAAACTGTTAAGAAGAAGAAGAAGGAATAATCACTGATCTCTTCAATTCTACTGTTACCTGCCAATGCATCAAGATTTATATTACAGTTTTAATCTATACTTAATAATCAATACCTACATTTTGTGGTTTTATTTTAGTCAATAATTGTTGTTAATGTGTAAGCTGCCTCGACAGTTCTCAAAATCCTTTATAATCCAAAATAATTTATACTGCCTACAATTTACCCTTTGTTTGAAAACTGTTCTCGTAGAAGCCACTGTTGTTGGGTTCAGCATAAACACGTCACACACACAAAAAAAACAAATAAATGGAATAATTTTTAATACAAAGATCTAACGTGCTTGTTTTGGATGCACTACCAGCACAGCAACTCCATGACTAGCGTAGCCTACCTGACACCCAGTACCAGGCCCTAATCCAAAACACTGTGGCCACATTGGCTAAATTCCACGTGCACTAGTTGCCAGCCTGAAGAAACTGACCTGCTGGAATAAAGAAAACAACCATAAAAAACGTAGCGCAGGCAGCAATCCAACTTACTTTCTCCACTCTGGCCGCTGGCGGTCTGGTGCATTGTACATACACATAGCACGAGACCCCATAAGAAGGTCGAAATATTCCTCGCCGTATCAGCTCTCATTCCTGTCACATTTAGATATTTTCCAAAATAATTAAGGCCTTGTCCGACTGGATTAAAGCAGCACAGCACCGAGGTGGGAAAAAATATTTTCGCCGGGATTCACGTTGAAGCAAGGTGAGCAGGTTCCACAAGCAAATTCCGATCAAACATTCCGAGCACCAAACGCATTTAGTCCTCCCAACGACTGGAAAGTCTCGAGTCGCGGATTTCACAGCAACAATAATCCGCACCTTCAAGCTCCATGTCTCATTTAAATTCGAAGGGGGGGAAAAAAGCTCTAGTTCGCTTCACCGCCAGAGCAAGAAAACCTTTCTCATCCACCGCTCAAACGCAGCCTCGGTAACGGAACGCTTGCACCAATGGTCTGAATGCGGTAAATCCCGCGTGAGCACACAGAGCGCTCCGCTTAAGCGCAGAACCCCTCGCACAGGCTATGAATGAATAACGTAGCCCTCGTTCAACGACTTTCCCAATAGGGCCACATCCAAAATATCCGCCAGGACAAAAATGGTTTCGACCAACTGCACCTCCTCGCCTTCTCCCTCCTCCCCTCCGTCTGCACGCGCTCTCACGACCTGTTTTTGCAGTCGAAATAATCCTTTTTTTTCTGAACGCGGGCTCTCTGGTCTGCCAACGATGCCACGTTTATAAAAAGAATCGATTATGTGGGGTATGAAGGCTGCTGTTGAATGCACGCTGTCAGGAGATGTACAGTGCAGCGGTCCGAGCTCCTTTCTGACTGCTCTCTGCTGCTCCGTATGATCACCGCTGTAAACAAGACTCGGGCTGCTCACTTACACACACACACACACACACACACACACGTAACTGAGCGGGAAAAGGCGGAGTGGAACGGCTATGTTTACGGCCCGATCAGCGTTGTAATCCTCCGTAAGCAGCGACACATGCAACCCGGTCACACACCCCATACTCCTCAAAGACACATGCTGTGATGGATTGAAAATGTATTCTTGTAAGTACATTCACTGATCAACATAGTGTGCATAAGTCTGCCTGTAGGATGTTTTTTTTAAAGGAAAATAAGGGCTGTGTCTGTTTTACATTCAGCTGTAGGCACTACCAGATAAAAGTGTTTTAGACGGATTTACGCAGCTCTTAACTCACTATACATTTAGGTACACCAAATATGCTGGTGGCTGATCATTTTTGGTAGGTGGATGGACCATTTTTAGTCTCAGTGACACTGTGATATTTACAAATTCCAACAGCCTTGCTGTGTCTGGTCCACTCATACCAGCACAACACATATTAACACAGGTCAGTGTCACTGCAGTGCAGAGAATGACCCACAACCCGAATGTATTACCTGATCTGTGGGTAGCACCGCTACATCACAGCAAGAAGGTCCCGGGTTCAATCCCAGGGTGGGTCCTTTCTGTGTGCATGTCCTCCCAGTGTCTGCATGGGTTTTCTCCAGGTGCTCTGTTTCCCACAGTCCAAAGACGTGTGTTAGGTTAACTGATTAGGCATATATGACTATTCTTGAGATGAACTTGTGTATGGATATAACCTTGTGTGTGTCGCTGAGATGACCACCGGTGCCGATAGACCTGATCTGTGGGATCCTAATCATAGAAAATATTAAATAAGAAAACAATATATGGTGTGAATAGATCTGCTGCATTTAAATAGTCTGTAAGTGTAAAACTACAAAGCGCATATGTACTAAGGGTGGAACTGATATAATAGACAATGCAAGTAAAAACAAGGAGGTGCACCTAATAAAGTGGCCAGTGAGTGTACGAATACATATACAGTACTGTGCAAATGTCTACTGCAAAACAAAAACAGAAGGTTACTTAATTTTTACAGTGGCCTGTAGAATATAAATCAAAATAGTATTTCGCAGAATAACCATGTACATTTTGCAGTCTGAAAGTGATACAGTTGGTGATGCATTTTAATATTATAAATCAATATAAATGCTGGTCTAATGTTGGGATGTATTTTATTGAGTTTGCATGATGAGTGTGTTACCTGTGGTAGGGCTGATATATCAGAATAATTCCTTAACTTTAAAGCCTATTTTTCTGGTGCTGGAGGTAAAATGTCACACTGCTATGCACTTGCTGTGCAGAATTCAGTTTGTTCTTTACAGATCTGCGTGGGTTTACTTTGTGTAACCAGATTTCCTCCAGGCACACAAAAACATGCCAATTTTTGGACTGGAATTTTTGGACTAAGATTCTAATTGTAAGTGAACATGTGGTGTGCTGTGATTTACTGACCCCTTGTTTGTGTTATATTCCCCAGCGTCATCCATGATAAAGACTGAATTCATTACAACCCTAACAAGGATAAAACAGTTACTAAAGGTAAATAATTAAATGACAATGTATGTGTTTGTGTAGTTTCTGGTTTTTTTTTTAGTTTGTGCCCTTACCCTTAAGGTACCTATAACCGAAAGAAAAAAAGAGGAAAGGAATGTTGTTTATCCTACCCAGGTTTATGAACTTTCTAGGACAAGGATTTGCGAAAACATTAATGTTTTGGCTTAAATATTAAGCTGCCTGAAAACAGGCTAAGTAGCCTGACTGTAATTGTTTATACTTAGTAAGACAGACATAACTGTGGCGATACAAAGTCCGTCTGCTTGATATGCAGTTGTATAAAAATTTTGACTGTTCATTATCGTGAGCAGAATTTGTAATGTTTGCACAATGAAAAAGAAACCTTCAACAGCAGAACAAATGTCAGAGGATAAGACACATTTCAGATAAGAAAATTAGTCATGGTAGGGTCACTACTTTATGATTTTAAATGAAATTACAGGTAATCAATACTGAGACATTTATGTCTGTGCTGTCCTTGGCCAATCTTTATTAAAAGTTTTCAAAATGTGATTTCCTCACATAACCGCTTCTTAAACTGTTTCATGCTTGGTTGCAGACAACATGAAGTTGTAAGATATTTAAAAAGTATGACTAGCTATGCTCAACTAACAGTTTTACATTTTAATGGGGTTTGTTTAGTGGTAATTTGACCATCTGAACCCACTGATCAACCAAACATCTATCCCAATCTATCACCACCCTTCAAAATTACCTTCAATGTAATACACCAAACACATTTGCACTCATGCAGTCACGCATGGTTAATGGACAAAACTGATGCAGAATTTTGCCTGATATACTGATTGTTTGAATATTTTCTAAAGACATTTTATTGTCCTGTTTACAAAGCTTGGAGCAGCCATGAAAACCATTGTTTTCCTGAACACGCACTCACAGCTGCTCAACTGCTTGTTAATGCAAATGCATGTACCTAAGCAGCCAATCACATGACAGCAACTAAATGCAGTTAGGCTTGTAGACCTAGTCAGGATGACCTGCAGCAGTTTAAGCTGAGCATCAGAATGGAAGGGAAATGTGATTAAAGGGACATGGTTATTAATGTTAGACGGCCTTTCATAAATTGCTAAACTACTGGGACGACCATCTGTAGGATTACAGAGATGGTCTGTAACAGGAAATAGGGTCAGTTCACCAGCTAAAATGTTTTTTTCTGATGCCATAGGTTAGAGGAGAATAGCCAGACTGGTACGAGCTGATAGAATGGTATCAGTAACTCAAATAACCACTCATTACAACAAAGATGACACAACATGACATGGAATGGTACAACCAAAACACAATACATAAAAAATTTAAGCAGATAGGCTACATCAGCAGAAGACCACACCACACTCAAGTCAAGACCACTTAGGATATAATTTGCACAGGCCAACAGAAGATCTGAAAACCATTGCTGTGGCCTGATGAGTAGGGTTAAACACCATAAACTTTGTGCCCCTTCGGACAACTGAACATCATTCAAATGCCACAGCCTACCTGGGTATTGTTTCTGATCATATCTATCCATTTTTGACTGCAGTGTACCCATTTTCTGATGGCTACTTCCAACAGGATAATATACCACATAACAATTCTCAAGTTATCTCAAACTGGTTTCTTGGATATGGCCAAAAGTTCACTGTACTCAAATAACAATCACCAGAGTGTTTTTGGGATGTGATAGAACAGGTTGTGTGATGTTATCATATCAATATGTACCATAATCTCTGAGGAATGTTTCCAGCACCTTGTTGAATCTATGCCAATAAGAGGTAAAGCAGTTCTGAAGGCAAAATGGGGTCCAATTCAGGACTAACAAGATGTACAGTGCATCCGGAAAGTATTCACAGCGCTTTACATTTTCCACATTTTGTTACGTTACAGAATTATTCCAAATTGTATTAAATTAATATTTTTCCTTAACATTCTACACAAAATACCCCATTATGACCATGTGAAAAACATTTTTTTGAGAGTTCTGAAAATGTTTTAAAAATAAAAAACTAAGAAATCACATTTACGTAAGTATTCACAGCCTTCGCCATGAAGCTCAAAATTGAGCTCAG
>JAVSBV010000103.1:4353399-4372481 GCA_033117975.1 Parotocinclus spilosoma
GGTTGTTCGGTCCGTATGACGTCACCAACGTGCGCCGGAGTAAAATTGGACTACACGAACCTTCATCGTCAATCCCGAAGAAAATACACAAAAATTAGGGGATATTTCAAAATGAATATGAAGCGACTTAAAAAAAACATCAGTTTTTGTTTCATTAAACAAGATCATCAGAAAAGCAAATGAAAAGTCTAAGAAAGTTGCAAATGACGTTTAGCAAACTCAACTATGGTGATTGATTATCAAGTGTCATGGGGATGAATAGAAGTATGTTAAACTGAATGAGAGGGCCACACATTGACTGGTCAGTAGGGTTTATGATCACCCAAGACACACTGACAGTGATGTGGCATGGACAGGATCAGATTGTCCAGCAGTTCTTGTGAGATCCTCTAATTTTAGTGAGCAGTATAATACAACAACATGTAACATTCATTCGTCCCCAGATTTCTTTGTCTTTAGCCTATGCACGGCCTATCTCCAAAACAGTGATCACAACGTGAGAATCCATAACTACCATACAGAAGGACTAAATGAGTGTCATTATTTTTCATTTTCTGGCAAAACCTGGTCAATACGACATAAGGACTCTCTGACATCGAAAGCTGTGTGCAGTGTTGGTTGCACAACTAAACTGCATTTTACCCTTGCAGCTAACTGTTTGCACATAACTCCTATACACTTAATACAATACTTTAACACTGCTGTTATCATCAGAGTGCACCTACCTTCACCCGCCACTTTGTTAAGTACAACATGCTAGTAACTGATTGAACCTCTTTTGCCTTGCCTTTTGCTTTAATTTGTTGACTGCACATCAACGATTCAAATCTCTCATTCCATTACATTCAAAAAGTGCTTCATTGTCATGCTCAAGAAAGCAGTTTAAGATGATTTCAGCTTTGTGGCATGGCACGTAGTCACTATGGTCACTAATACACCATAGTGTATACACTAGGGACATACACGGATGGACATGGTCAGCAGCAATAATCAAGTAGGCTATGAACATGTGTTTAAAACATTTAAATGGTATTAAGAGGCCTAAATTGTGCCAAAGAAATATTACACATACTTTCTTTATTTCACCACCAGCATCCTGAACTGTTGTTACAAGACAGGACAAATCTATAATTTGATGTTGTTTACACAAATTCTGACCCTATCGTACGAATGTCACAGCAGATATCAAGACTTATCAGACCAGGCTTTTGCAGTCATGTTTTGTCCACTAGAGTGGATAGCAGTACCTAGTGTGGCTTCCTGCTACTGTAGCTCTTGTTAGAGATGCTCTTCTATGCACTGCATCTTTTACAACTGGTTATTTGAGTTACTGTTGCCTTTCTGTTAGCTCGAATTAGACAGGCCATTCTCCTCTGACTTCTGGCATCAACAAGCCAATTGGATATATTACAGTAATGTGATTACTTTTTCCTCTAACGAGCTAATGTTATACATTGCAGTTAAATATTATGTAATCACATTACAGTTGCTAACATAATAAAAACAATGTTGCCTGCATCACTCATGTTTTTTTTAATCAAACTATTATTGTAATACCCAATAAGAAATGAGCTTATCATGTGAATGTGACAGCAAATCTTTCTGTTTTTATTAAGGTGACTTTCGGCTCCTAAACGTTTCTTTATTTTGTTCGGCCGCTGTTTTGACACATGATATCAATTAATTTATTTAATGTAAGTTTATTCAGCCTTTATCATTCCTATAATTTTACATGACATTGACTGTTAAAAAAAACATTAGATAGGGTGAGTCAAACGTCACAAGACCTTTTCGCAAAGACTGCCAAAGCCAGTTGAAGTTTCTTTGTTGGTAGGTGTCTTCGAAACAACCAGCTTGTTGTCCACAGCCTTGGTTTTTTGGAAGTTGACTAAGGGATGCTGTGTGAAATTGGTGATCTTTCCATGTGTTGGTTGTTGAAGTCTGTGGCTATGGTATGGCAGCTGCGTTCCCCGAACATCACAATCATCAATTCCATTTCAGTTACCTGTGCCAAACAACAAAAGTTTTATTTTGTTTCATAACATTTGAACCACAAGAGATATTGCTAATCTGATTGAGGAAATTAATTTGAGACAATTCTGGCCTTCTTTTATATTCCACCTTCTCATTGAAAAAACATGCCAATGATCCAATACGGCAGCTTTTAGGATGGTGGCCATATTCCAGACATAGCGTAAAAATTTGGCTCCCTCACCCATTACTTGCTGGGGTATTTAGTTATGTAATTTCCCCTTTTGTTTCTGAAAAAGAGGGTGTCCTGCGTCTTTTGATGCACCGTGTACTTATACTGGCTGTTGTAGTGATTTGCTACAAATACTAAACCGACAGTGCATGTGGTATCCAAATAATCCTAGATGGTTGGGCTAAGCCCATTATTTCCTCAGTTTGAAATATCCCCTAATTTTGTGTTAGGTTGGGTTTATTAACAAATGGACGCAGCGTGCAGGTCAGTCTTAGTTGCTGAAAACAACAACATAAAAAGTCTATCTACATGACAGTCGTAAACATGTAAAAAAAAAAGCCTTTACCTATCAACATAGCGGAAAAGAATTGGCTCACTCACCCATTACTATTACTAGTATTACCTATGTCATTTTCCCTTTTGTTTCTGAAATAAAGGGTGTCCTGTGTCCTTTGACTCACCCTGTACTTATACCGGATGTTGTAGTGATTTGCTGCAAATACTAAACTGCACGTGGTATAAAAAGAATCCTAGATAGTACACAACTTTCCTGAACCCCTATAAATGTGTCTCCTTAGACCCAAAGCATCTTTTTTATAATATACTACACTGCTCACAAAAAAATAAGGGACGTTTCACTTTGAAGCATCTGCATATATAATATTACATCTGTGCTGGTTGTATATCTGGCATTACACCTGCGATTCATTCTACTAACAATCACCACGGTGAGGAAACTTACACTGCTGATTTATCAGCTGTAGTCTGTGCTGTTGTACCCCTGCGTTATTGTGTTTAGTATAAACACCATGAACATTGTCGAAACTGAGGACCTACGATTCAGGTAAAACGTTCGCCAGTGTTGTGTCGTCACACTGAAGTGCAACGCATAAAAGAGCGTGCGGAATCATTGCAAAAACACCCTGAGAAATGAGCATATAAGTCGTAACAAAACACCAATTTAATCAGTATTAAAAAGCCAAATGGCTTTAAAAGATCTATATAAAAGCACTGTAATGTGACAGAGGAATGTTGTTGCTGTGCACACCGGAGAACTGCTCGCTCATACTGCACGTTTAAAGGGAAATAACAACACGCTCTTTGTACACATCCATGTTTTCAATAGATAAAATAACCCAGTATTTGACCAGTTTTCACCATGTGTATGTGAGCGGGTTCCAGCGGAATTGTTTCTGGATTCTAGACAGAATATCAGACTTAAAAGCAGGAGCAACAATAGCTTCTGGGTCTAGTTGTTTGGGAGGAGGTTATGTGTCCTGCGCCATTTTGAATTTTAATGTAAATTATCAGGCTATTTTTTGTGGCTATAAGGCATATTTACTGAGACATTCCGCTCTTTTCGGCCGCTTGAGACGGATATGCATTAACCCAGGAAACCACTGAAGTGAGTATTAAAAGACTAACTCGTTACCGTTTGTGAAATCGTTTCGTATTCGACACTTTACGGGTGCGTTTTGTAGCTATCAGCTCTGGGTTTCTTAGCTAGTTAGCAGATTGGTGCTAGCCGAGTTAGCTGCCTTTGCAGAGCAGCTTTACTGTTTGAAGGCCCGGGTGATGAGACGTGGTTTGTTTAATATTTGAATTCCTTGTCCAGTAACGCAATCTAATCCCGTAAAGCTTTTTCACTTACTGACTTAAAAACTGTAATGTTTATATCGTTGCATGGCTAACCAGCTAAACGCTAACAAACAGTCGTATCAAATCAGTTGCCAAACATTTCCTTAGACTGCCTTTCAAACAGTAGCGCCTAAAATAATATATATAAAAAAGTAACAATCCCAATGGTGACCTACTAATTTAACACGCTACTTAAAACCCTCCTATATTGTTTGCGACGCACTATAAGCCTTAGTGAGCCTTCATAACAGAAATACTAAACCAGATGCGAACATTGCATCTAACACGAACGCACGTCTGAATTTATTAAATAAAAACAGCTAAATGTCTTGTAATACAGTTTCCTTATTTGCAGCAGATATGCACACTTGCTTATTTCGATCCACTGCCGTGCGTTAGTTTAAATGGACAATAGATTTAGCCAGGTGGCACGGTCCTGTATTAACCAGATACTACACTAAGGTCTTAAATGTTCTGTAATACAGTTTAACCTTATAATTAGTCATTTCACCACCGTTATGGACAAATAAGCTACACAATAGCACATTGGCGCTCTTTATTTTGTTAATAATAGCCTTGAATTGACGTGCGTTTGGTTCCTCTTGTTAGTAAACGACAGGTGGCAGTCTAGCTTCAGTCATACCAATACTTGCAGGTAATATTGGGCCAAATTAGAGCATTTACTGTGACGGTTTTTTGTACAGTAAGAATAACAAACATTACATGGTAGTTTGTTTTTCAAACACTTGAATTCACCGGGATTCACAAGGTACGGGCGAGTATGTGCCCACCCTGAACAGCGACCTGTCCATCTCAGGCTGGGTAGGGATGATCCCCCCCCAGCCTCATTTACTCAGGCAAAGCCCAGTCGTTGCATGTGTGATTCCAGACCAGACCAGGCGGCCTGGTGGTACTAAGGTCTATTCATAAACGATACGTACGCCAAAATGTGGTCTGAAATACGCGGGCAGAAACCGGGATTTATAAAGAAATAATTGTCTGTAAAAGGGGCGTAAATCTGTGCAGGAACTTAAGCCATAGGCATGTTTTAAAGAAAGAGGGAATTGGCGACACTCAGTGGTAAACTTAATAATTGCAGCTAAATGCGCAAAATCCAGTAAAAAAAAAAATCGCTGGTATCTAATCATTGTTTTGTTTGATGTGTTTATTGATTTATTATAGTATATCAGTTTATTACACTCTTTTTATGTATTGACATTACATGCTCTAAACGAATACTTGCGACTGTGTAAGGGCATATTAAGTTGGTTATGAATAACTGGAAGGCATTTTTTTTTTACAAATTCATTTAATGTTGCTGAAATTTCAGAAATTATCCTTTAATTTATTTTAGGTCATTTGTCAGCATTTCCAGCATTTCAATTACTGTAACTTTATAAATTAGTGTTTAAAACACAACACCTGAGAGTGTGGGAGTACAAAACGGTGGCAGTTAAGTGTGCCAGGCAAATCATCTGAATCAGTATTTGGAATGTGACCGTGTGAGGTTATTTTTTTTTAAGCAATCAAGTGTAACAACACATGATTAACAGAACAGGTGACAGTGACAATGGCAAAATCAGATATGGTACTTGGTAATGACAATAGCAAAGCAAGTACAGTAGTTGCTTTTAAACCAAAATATGGAAGAATGGTATGTTGGGTGGCAGAACCGTTGTTACTGTAGCAAGTAACATGCGAGTTTAAAATATTTAGTTTTTGTTACTAACAAGTTTGTTGTTAGAAAATGTACTTTTAAAAATAATGCTTAAATTAATTCCTTTTCCATATTTTAGCCCTGCATTTCCTGTCTAGTTCACGTGGGCTCTGGCACCCATCTACTGAGAACAGGAGTGCAGGCATAGGTGTGCCCTGGACGAGATGCCAGTCCATCGCATGGCTGAGTAGGTGTCATGTTTTCAGCTTTCAGATTTCGGTCATGCTATATATATGTAAGTCTTAGGGAACACCACCATTAGATTAGTTGTTTTAGCAATGGTTTAATGACTGTATGTAATTATTTATGTCTCTTTATTAGAATACAACAAGAAATACAGGACATCTGTATCCAGTATCAACCAACTAATAAAAAAACTTCTGTAGGCTACAGTAGCATGGCCATCCCTTGATCAATAACAGCATCTGGTAGCTTCATATGGATGCGAAGATGACCCTTCTATAATCAGAAGAAGCTTGATTAGGATTTTTTTTTTCAGCCAACTTTTCCAGGGAGGTCACAATAAATAAAGACTTTTGCATGAATTAGCAATTAAGGAAATGTGTACATATTTCCTGGATTTTCTATTTGTATCTTAATAAAGCGACTGAGACATATAATGTGTAGTAATATATTGAACTAAGAGGGTGGCATGGTGGTGCAGTTGTTAGCACTGCAGCCTCACAGCTCCGAGATACCTGGTTCCGACCCTGGGCTCTGCCTATGTGGAGTCTGCATGTGCTGCCTGTGCTTGCATGGGCTTTTCTTGGGTAAGTGTATGAATATGACTGTATGGATTGGCACCCTGTTTAGGATTGT
The DNA here is from genome assembly GCA_033117975.1 of Parotocinclus spilosoma. Classification (NCBI taxonomy): domain Eukaryota; kingdom Metazoa; phylum Chordata; class Actinopteri; order Siluriformes; family Loricariidae; genus Parotocinclus; species Parotocinclus spilosoma. Next base: position 4,359,777 of record JAVSBV010000103.1, read on the forward strand.
TTATGCCTTGCGCCCTGTGCCTCCGGCTCTCCTGCGATATTGACTACCATAAGCGGATAAGACAATGATTGAAAGAATTATACACTTTATTAACGTTATACCCTTGCTAAAACATCATATCTAAGGTTGACCTAAGACTTTTGTACAGTACTGTACTGTCGATGCATCTGACATACAAACCAAAACCCAATATATCACATCATAACGGTGGTGTGGTCCATGAATGTGGATTTAAAATGCTGTGAAAACTCATCTTTTGCATATAAGAAAATAAATGAAGGTACAAAACTGGTGGTTAATGTAATGAGCTTCCATAACACACTACAGCAAATGGAATTTAATCAGACTTTCCAGTGACTATAAGTGTTTGATTCAAATTAGGATATCAGGATACAATCCAGATACATGGAAAAAAAAAGAATCTATCTGCATTTTCATTAGTATGTTAATTCAAATGTGTGCAAAAGGTTTTGCTGGCATGATACAATAATTCCTAATAAATAATTTGATCTTTTAACAGGTGCACATAATTATTGGATTGAATACAACAGTCTGGAATGTATATTCCAATTGCTCATGCAAGCAGGAAATAAGAGTTCATCGTTTCCTTCCACATTGCATGCTTTCTTATAAGTACATAGAAGCTAAATGAGCCTTCACCAGAGAGCCTGCTGGTATGAAGTAGATGGGAGAATCAAAGAACATGGTGCTGAATGGCAGGAGACATGGCAGTAGGTTCTCCAGTGATCCACATGTTGGGAAGACCAGGCTGCAGAACAGCCAGAGGGCCCACCAACAGCGAAGCAAAGGGTCATCTACTGGCAAGAGATGCAGCCGGCGTAAGTGCTCCAAGAAAGTGGTTATTTAAGTTACTGTTGCCTTTCTATTGGCATGAAGTAGACAGGTCATTCTTCTCTGACCTCTGGCATAAACAAGCCAATTGGATACGTTACAGTAATGCGATGATTTTTTTCAGTTAAATATTATGTAATCACATTACAGTCACTAACATAATAAAACTGTGAAAGTATAAAAAAGAAAGTATAAGGAAGAACCCCTAAAATATTTCTCAGCCAACTTTTTGTCAAAAAGTGGCTTTTAAACTTTTTTTTCAGCTTTCTTGGTTTTTGACTCGCTGTTTGACAGGCATCAGTGGGGCAGCCCCAGAGCCAGAAAGGCGTCATGTGCCGTCTTCTGGAATGACTGCCAAAGAGCTGTGTGAATATGACGATTTGTCCACAAGCCTGATCCTGGATCCTTACTTGGGGTTTCAAACCCACAAAATGAACGCTAGGTTTGTACCTTTTAAATTCACTATGATATCTGGACCATCAAAGCTGTCATGCAGAAGCCTTTAATCATCTGGTCTGTGTGTTCCTTTGGGCCATTCACCTTTTTAGGTTTCGACCCATAAAGGGTCGGCAGAAGTTGCTTCTGGAAGTTATCGAAAACATCAAGCAGAATAACAACCTGGACAAAGCATTTCAGGCTTTGACCTCTGGAGACTGGAACAGACACCATTTTCTCAATAAAACAAAGGCCCAGGAGAAGCTCTTTAAAGCGCATGTAAAGTTTCTTTTAAAAGCTAATAACGCACACTAAGATACTCACAGGTGGTCATGTTTTTAAGCAGTACTCCTTTCATCTCCCCCACAGGTCTTTGTTTATTTGCGTATGTTTTCAGCAGATAGCGGCTTTGAAATACTTCCATGCAATCGTTATTCCTCTGAGCAGAATGGAGCCAAAATTGTAGCAAAAAAAGATTGGTAAGCTGACTGCCATCTAATTAGGCTTCAACTTTATAGTTAGATGAGGAAATGTTTCTGATGTTTCTACTAATGTTTTTACCTAAGGAAAAGGAATGATAAAATTGAACACCTTGTGGGCTGCATCGCTGAGCTGTCTGCAAGTGAAGAGAAGATGTTGTTACGACATGGAGAGAATGACTTCAGTGTCATGTACTCTACACGTAAAAATTGTGCTCAGCTCTGGCTTGGACCTGCTGCTTTCATTAATCACGGTATGTTTTCAGTATTCATCTTCAAAATAATGAATAAAAATCTAAATTTAAAAACTTGTCCAATTTGGTTCTTAACACCGTTTGAGTAGAAAAATGTGTCCGGTTCTCGTCGTTTGCTCGGTACTCTGTGCATTTGCCTAAACTTTTATGAGTCAGGTCGTGTAGCTCATTTCAACCAATTCATGATTCGGTACACTGATTCAGATTCACAATAGCTCTCACTCAGTGAAGATGTCCGCTGTGTTTATCATATTTTTCTTTATTTTTTACATCTACAGTACTGTATTCTTAGTGCAAATAAGTCCCCATGGGTCCTAAAACGGTTAGCAATGACAGCCAACTGAAAGGAAAACAGGAACTGAATCCTCCAGACCACAGGCTGCAGTTAGCTTAGCAGCTAAGAGTTCACCAATAGAGTAAGTGTTTCGCTTTTCACTTTCAGTCGATTACAGACAAAATTACACAAGATTTTCACTTTATTAAAAAAAAAAAAATAAGCTTTGTGTTAATGATTTTGGCCAACTGTAGGTTAATGGAAGTCTGTATGTAACCCCATCGTAAATCAGGCACTTCATTAATGCATATAATACCAATACAGTGTGGATTTTCTGGGGGTCTGGAACAAGTTAATTAGATTTACAGAATTTAGTTTTTTCATTCAAATGATTCCTTACAAATGAAAATTTGCTCGGTACTCGTTGTATTCAGTACTCAACACACCTGTTACTAAGCAACGATGAGAACCGAGGTACAACTGTGCTGCTTTTCCTGCATGTTACAATTTCTGCTGTTAACCTTTCAGTGTTAAAAGGGTTCAACAAATCAATTGTTGGTTAGTTCAGAACACATGGTGTCAGTTTTGAGGTTTTTACATCAGCCGAAGCAAACATTCCAATTTCAGTGGAAAAAAAAATTCTAATAATATAATGCAATTTTTGAGAAGATCCTATAAAACATTTTCAAAACATTAAACATACATGTATGACTGGCCGATTCTTTTGTTTGTTCAACTTTTTTTTTAAAAAGTAAATTTCTACCATTAAGAAAAGATAGCAGCAGATGCTGGCTTGTTTCTGGCACTGCATTCTCAAGCAGAGTTAGCTTTTTTTTCCCCCACATTCCACCTATTCAGTGAGTTTTAATGCTATTTGAATTGTCTTATTTGTTTTGAGTGTTTTGAAGTTCTTCCGCTGTTTAATTTCATCATGAATGCTGCAAAGAGCACTGGCTTACTGTCAAGACCTAGAACACTGAAGTCAAGGTTGTAACCCAAATAACACTGTAGCACTGCTCCCTAACTAGTATTGTGCCATACAGGAAGATAATCTTAAGAGCACAACTGAAATTTAACACTAAATCAGTTAACTGTATAATATTGTTTGCTTCTAGAATCACTTCGAGGCACTGCGTAGAATGGCATTGCCAAACAGCATACTGGGTACAACTTGTTACCTTTCTAGGTAGCATAACAGACTGTTAACAGCTGAGAGAGGCTCTGGCACTATAGTAACTTAATGAATAGAAAACAAAGATAAAGGAAATTAGATTGGAGAAACTTGTTCTCAATAAAGCAGCTGTGTCTGCAGTGTAGAAGTGTTTTGGTTCTGACTCAGACCAAAAGACTATATATTGCAAAGTTTTTGAGCTGCTGTTGTTGCAGCTGCTAGTAACACTAGCGGTTTATTCCATGATCTCAGCAGGAAATATGTTGAAATAGGAGTGTATGCCTTAGGGTCATCGAATTCAATGCCATCAACCAGTAGTACAACAGTAAAACAACTTATCAGACATTGTTTAAAGAGGTGTGTTCTCAAGGCACAACATATAACAGGAAAAGCAAGCAGTGAGGCAACATAACTAGAAAGCACTTTCAATCCGGTCGAGAGAGACGGGTTCAGAGCAATCATAAAAACACTGGATTTTAAGCATTTCCAGGGTGAAATTGCTTCGCCAAACTGCTATCCCAACCAGTGTTAATTTTGTTTTTCGTCTAACACATTATTGATATAATGGGGCCTGACAAAATGGGCACTGGCAAAATGGTTTTTTATGTAATAGGCAGGGAAGCAAGAAAGAAAGGCAAGTGGTAGAGAAGATCAAGAAGCAAAGGCAGCAACTAATGGGGGGACAGAAAATAGACCCAACTTGGAATATAATTAACTTTATACAGCATTGACCTTCACCAGAAAAGTGGATTTGTTCTGTTATTGGCAACATAGTGGCCCAGTGATCAGCACTGCCGTGTCACAGTTCCAGAAATCTTTGGTTCAGTTCCCAGGACTAACTCTGCCAGTATGGAGTTTGCATATTTTTCTTTGACTGTGTGGGTTTCCACCCACATTCTATAAATAAGCCTTAGGCTAGTTGTGGTCTGTGTCTGTGTGTGCACGCTCCCTGTGTTGGATTGGTGCGCTGTCTGGGATGTCTATGGATGTGAAACGATTAAATGAGTTAGCAGTTGTGAAGTAAATAAAATTACATTTCTGTCTTTTCTGTTGCAGACTGTCGGCCAAATTGCAAGGTTAGTACATACTGGGCATGAGCATCAGTGGGTCATTACATGAAAATGAACATGCTGCATGGGCAAAAAATAAAATAACTAATTTGATGGTTTGCTTCCAGTTTGTGTCCACAGGTAGAGACACTGCATGTGTCAAGGTCTTGAGAGACATCGAACCAGGGGAAGAGATCTCCTGTTACTATGGAGATGGTTTCTTTGGAGAAAACAACGAATTCTGTGAATGCTATACTTGCGAAAGGTAGCATATCCTTAATGTATGGCAACTGAGTAGCAGTAAAATATTTAACAAAAAGTAATCAACTTATTATTGATAATAAGTATTGTATTTATACTGGGCCTTCTGTGCCTTGCTTATAGGCGTGGCACTGGTGCTTTTAAGTCAAAAGCAGGGCTTCCTGTCGAGGTCCCAGTGATCAATAGCGCATATGGCCTGAGGGAGACGGACAAACGACTCAACAGGCTGAAGAAGATGGGAGAGGACAGCAGGAAATCAGACAGTCAGTCTGTCGCCTCCACTGAAGCTGAGTCACAGGAATCGCCCATTGGACACACATGTAAGGACATACAGAGACTACATTTGAGTGATACTAATGTAACTATGATTTGAAGACAGACCTGTGTATTACAGGTATGAACCGTTTAACATCTGCATTGCGCTCTGTGAAAGAGGACGTGACCCGGCAATGCCATAGTGTCACGCTTAGATACTTTGCACATAGTTTAATTTTAAGCAATAATATGAATTGAAGCACAATACAAAAACATTTTGTACAGTACTTTACTACACAGTACAGTCATTCTTTTCTTTTTCTTTTGTAAAATTTGAAACACTTGCCGAAAAAGAATGTTAGTCTAACGCTGCCATGTTTTCAAGTTTTTTAAGACAGCAGTTATCTTGACAGCAAGTTAAAAAAAAAGCGATTGCCTTTTCTGTCAGGTGTCTCAATGGGTTGTTCAAGCGTATAACAGGTGCTCCCTGATTCGATATTTGGATTTAAATAAGTACATGTTCAGATGAAAACCGATTTTAAATAGTGTTTTTTTCCCTGGGAAAGCATTACATGGTACCATACTCTCTCACTAGGAACTCTGTAGTGTATTATGTAGTGAGAGTGATGAGCACAGGGACACCGCTGTGGTCACAAAATAATAATTTTTTCCACTTTCAATATAATCATTCATTTTATTCTCTTCCACTTAATCCACGTGGGGTCGCGGGCCAGCCGGTGCCCGTCCAGCAACTCTGGGCGCAAGCTCAGTAACAACCCTAGAAGGGTCACCAATCCATCGTAGGGCACACACACATGGTCACACATTAACACACTAAGGGCTACTTTAGATACACCAATTAACGCACATTTGGAATGTGGGAGGAAACCGGAGGAAACCCACGCAGACACGGGGAGGACATGCAGACTTCACACAGAAAGGACCCAGACCGCTCCACTCTGGGATTGAACCGTGGGGCATTTTTGCTATGAGACAGCGGCGCTACCCACCGAGCCACCGTGCTGCCCCTTTCAATATATAAATGACATAAGATGGGCAATACTTTTATTATAAGCTTTATGTTAATGACTTTGCCCAACTGTAGTTTAATGTAAGATTTTTGACTCTATTTAATATATTTTTAATCTATTCTTTAATCTATTTAATCTATTTAATATACTATTTAATATAATCCTGCACTCCTTTGCTAGATGATGCGGAGTCACATGTTATGAGTGCTGGCAAATGTTGTGAGGAAAAGCCACGGTCGTGTTTTAAACTTTAAGGTACACTGCGCTATAAAGTATAGTGTTACTAAACTCCTCGATTTACGATATGATTGATTTGTCTGAACGCATTTCCATTGTAATTCAGGGACTAGCTGTAGTTAAAAATGTAGACAGGAATACAATACATACAAGCGAGACTAATTTCCTATTATTTTTAAAACCTTGGTCGTTAAAGCAAAGGGACGTTGATGTGACAGAAGTTAAATGTTGCATACCTGTAAATAACTGGATGAGCTAAGTTAATTTGGATTTTTCCTCATGTGCTTGTTAGCATTACGGAAGAGGAAGTCACAACCCTGTCTTAAAGGGCATTGCAAAGTCAGAGCAACAAGACAAACGCCAGCAAGCGCTCCTCCTTCTACCTCACTACATAAAAGAAATCAAGCAACTAACTTCAGTTTACCAAAGAGACGTAACTCAAAGTCAGCACAGCCTTTCTTCCGGGCCAGGAGGTGCCGTCAAGCAGCAGAACGCAAAACGCCCAACAAAGAATGCGCCGGGAGACTCAAGCAACCCTGCAGAAGAGAGGCGGATTGTCGTAGAGCCTCTCGTTTTCCTAGATGTAGAGGAGGCATGAATCATAGTTCAGATCATGAAAACATTCAGAACTCCACAAAAGTTGGATCAGATAGCATAGATTGCCCTTACAGAACTCGCAGGTCCAGTAGGACCTCTGTCAGTGCTCAGGACGTTGATGGAAGAAGGCGTGGACAAAAGTCGGGCAATACGGGCAAGGCAGTGGGTGGCACAGTCCTTAAAATCGAGCCTGTTGACTTTGTTCCCATGATGCCTGGACATCAGATTAACGTCCCCAGCCTTGAAGCTAACTGTCCAAGAAAAGGGATGTGCCCAAAACGGAGGCGACTGATAAAACAAGAGGAGACTGGCACCTACGGGGTTGAGCTCCTTCAGGAGGGCGTGCCAGACCTGCAACATGCGGCACGGGCTGCTGACGTGGCCGATTGTGCCAAGGTGCCTCTCTCCCTTCCAGGACGGCATTATAACAGCTCAGCCGAGGGTCTCAGAGCACCGCGTCGCAACAGGGTGGGCAAAAAGAAGCGACGCATCACGCGCTACGATGCACAGTTAATTCTGGAAAACAACACGGGCATCCCCAAGTTGACACTCCGGCGGCGCCGTGACAGCAGCAGCAGCAAGAAGAGAGAGCCGCAAGACTCCAAAGCCGTGCAGCGCTCCTCAGGCTCGTCGAAGATCAGCATCAAGTTTAGCAAAGAGCGCGAGAAGGAGCATACAGGCCTTTACGTGGCCAAGTTGAACAATGGGTTTGGGCACGGGCAGCACGGGAGCGCTACCAAGCTGAAGATTCAGCTGAAGCGGGAGGAGGAAATGACCTTCACAGGGATAGTTAAAAGAGAAGAGGGCGAGGTTCTGGAAAGAGAGGTAGGAGTTCAAATGGGCCGCAACATCAAGGAAGACTCGATGACTTCGGAAGAAGAGGAAGAGGACTATTTTGACAACGAGGATGACTTCATACCACTTCCACCAGCAAAACGCCTACGGCTTATCGTGGGTAAAGATTCCATAGACATTGACATCTCGTCGAGAAGAAGAGAGGACCAGTCACTCAGACTCAATGCCTAAGCTATGTAAATAATCCTCAATCATAACTCAATCATGTGCTAATTTTGAACAATTTAATTTAACTGTAGAGTAAAAATGGCAAATGTAAAATTAAATCAAGACAAGCTATCTTTCTCTACATTTTAGTGGTGGCACTTCCTTTTTTGAATATTCATCATGGATATAAATATTGTAGAAAGTGTACAGATATGTATGAATTCTATCCGTCAATTTAAAGTGCACACGTTTATCAGCGTTTTGTTCAGCTTTGCTGTTCTATTCCAAGAGAGAAATGATTCACTTAAAAAATGAGAGATGACAAATAAAAGGTAGCAGGGCACTAAAAAAAAACAGGTTAGCATCGACTTCCTTTCCTATTACTGACGAGCCCTGCAGGGCTTCAGTCCCTATTGGCCCCATTTGAGCATTTTTGGTAGAATTCTTCCTTCAATATCTCAGTTCTGCGAGAAGTAAAAGGGCTGGGATCTGTATATCCACTTTCAGAAACACAATGCATGAGTACACCTCAGAAGCTAGCACTCAGTTTATTCTGTTCATAAAGCAGTATGCAGGATCATGTCTCGGTCATCGTGTTTAAAGCGAATACTGAAAATACTACTAATAATGTACAGAAGGTCTACAAGATAAAGTAGTAAAATCCTACCCACTTGATACCCACTGTTCTGTGTATGCATAATGTATATTTTGGCCACCCAACTTCATGGTGCTCATGGATATGGCCTGGTGCTGGTCCATTTAAAAAGTAACGACATCTGAAATACTGTGTAAACACCGGCTATGTTTGTGTCACCCGAGATCCATTAGGAAAATCCACTGTTTGGGATCAAACGCCAGTAGAAATGTTTTACCATTTCTCAAAATTGGATATATCTGCATTATCTTGGATCTGTGCTTTGCTAATGAGTTAATCTTTTATTTTGTTGCTTACTGTACGAGTAGGCAGCTGAGGTTTTTTTGTGATATTCCTATTGCTGGCCACACGTTCAGACAGGTTGCCTCATCCTTTCATAATTATCACATAAATTCCCCTCAAGTGAAGCCTGCTTAGAACATGGAAGTAACAGTGTGTGATACATGCACTTTGTGGGTGGAGGGGGGGCTTGCTCACTGTATATTCTGTATTATTATTATTCTTTTGTTTTTATTTAATTGTTTTGATTATTTGAAAACAATATAAAAACTCATTTTCAAGATATCTGTGCACGTCCCTTTTTTGTCAACTTTAATAGAAATCTGCCAGATTTTGTGTGCCAATACTAAATCATGCAGTGATGCTCGATGATGTTCTGCAAAAGACACTACTGTTGCCATGCTATTGATTTTCTATAAACATGACGTTTCATTTGTGTTGCTCAGATGGCAGCTAATGCCGATAGCGACGTTAAATAAGCCAAACAAACAGTCAGTTCACATGACCATAAAGGTCACACATGATCAGAGCTTAACAAAACCATACTGGATGCCTTTTTAAACAGATTTGTGATTAACTTTGATCATGGTTACTTGTGGATATGATTATCAAAATACAATAGACAATAGAATGCAAGTAGTCAATGAAAAACGAGATGTTAGTATACTGCTCACAAAAATTAGGAGATACTTCAAAATGAAATATCCCATAATTAATTATCCCCTAATTCTTGTGAGCAGTATATTAACATTCCCTGCCTTAATGCATTACAAAAAGCATGTGGGTAATATACCACTGCCAAGTAATCCTAGTTTGAAATGCAATGATGAAAGAAAAAAATTAAATCTTTATAAAATTAAGCTTTAAATGATAGTATTTAGTTAATCTGTGTTATAGTGTTATTTGTATATGTTTGGGTGCATAAAGCTTGTCTACTTCACAATGCATCAGCTGACTGACATTTTTGGTGTGAAAAAGGAGAATGATTTTCAACCAACCAGATTGTCAGATTGAACCTGTTGTATAATGTATGTTAATGCACACACATACTGTATATATACACAAAGGTTTGTGGTACTGAACATTGTAAGTACTGAATACGTTCATAATATAAAGCATACACGGATCGGGCATAACATTATGACTACTGTAATTCTTTGTTTCTACACTCACTGTACATTTTGACAGTTTGACTTGCCATATAGTAGCACTTACAATTATAGCTCTACAATTATAGACTTTGCTAATCCCCTTTACTCTGCCCTCTACTAGACAGGACCAGCACCAAGCAGGTACTATTTGGATGATGGATCATTCTCAGCACTGCTGTGACACTGATGTGTTCACAGTGTGTTTGTGTGTTATGCTGGTATGGATTAGACAGCAGTTGTGCTAGAGTTTATAAACACTGTTTACTCACTGTGCATTCTATCAGACACGTCTGCCATGTAGATGTAAAGTCAGAGACAGCAGCTCATAGTTTGTGGCACAGTCTGTGTTTGAGTAAAGTCATCCTCTAATCTTTCATCAGAGCTCACAGGAGCTGTCTACAGGATGCCGGTGGCTGGACATTTTTGGTAGGTGACTCGGAATGAGTGGAAATACAAGGAGGTGATTATAATGTTATGCCTGATCAGTGTATAGGTCAGATTGTTTGCTTTATATACATACCATGGCGCTATAATGGGTTGGACTGACATTCCTGTGACTCATAATACGACATATTGATATGTCTTACATTCTAGCAAGTTCGTTAACTTCCCGTTCTCCTGTGCTTAAACAAAGTCCACAGAGAATTGGTTTGCCAACCTTGATTGAGTACTTGGCTGGTGTGCACAGAGCCTTGACTGCAACTCCATCAGACACCTTTAAAATTAATTGGAATATCAAAATTGATGCTACACTGATTGGCTACCATCTGTGACCTCACAGCCATGTTTCAAAATGTAGTGCAAAACCATATGTCTGCGTAGGGTCTCAGTCATAATTAAGCCATAGTCTATAGGAGTTGAAAGTACAATTGTGTTGTGCTCATTGAGGAAGTTGGGAGCCCCAACACTTTACCAGAAACCTATACATACAGACCAATACCTACTCTTTGACTCCCACCACCCACTGGACCACACAGCTAGGGTAATCAGGACCTTACACGACCGGGCAGAAAACATTCCCTGCAAGACAGAAGGAAAAAAAGGAACATGTACATAAAGGGAACACTTGAGAACGTGGTTACACCAAACAGGCCTTCATAAAAGCACATAGAGAAGAACCTCAGATATCAACCAGTGAGGAACAGGACAGTAGGTGAAACAACATCTTCGTCCCACATGTGGCAGAATTATCTGTGAAGCTTGGAAGATGACTCTTAATGTCCCGGAGAACTTTAGATCCAGCAAACCTTAGACAGTAACTGGTTTATCCCAAGGGCAAATTGAGCAACACTGAACACAATGTGCACTTCACTGAGGAGGGCTCAGATCTATAAATATGAGAGACCAAACAATCACTCCACAGATACATGACTTATGAGAACCAGTTCATCAGGACAGGACTCATGATGTACAGCTGCATTTGAAGAAGAAAGGATACTACTGAGGATAACAATGTTCATATCTTGACAGGTGGTTTAAAGTTTACAACACCAGTTATATACAAAGCAATTTTGAGATTGTTTCCTGGGTTGTTTAACACCTATTCACAACTCGACCCATGTGACCCCAACAACTTACAGTGGGGCAAAGTATTTAGTCAGCAGCTGATTGTGTAAGTTCTTCTACTTACAAAAATTAGAGAGGTCTGTAATTTTCATCATAGGTACACTTCAACTATGAGAGACAAAATGAAATGAATCAAATGAAATCACATTGTAGGATTTTTAAATAATTTATTTGTAAATTATGGTGGAAAAAAAGTATTTGATTTAAAACAAAAGCTCAACTCAATACTTTGTAATATAACATTTGTTGGCAATGGCAGAGGTCAAATGTTTCCTGTAAGGCTTCACCAGGTTTGCACACAGTGTAGCTGGTATTTTGGCCCATTCTTCCATGCAGATCTCCTCTAGAGCAGTGATGTTTTGGGGATGTTGCTGGGCAACATGGACTTTCACCTCCCTCCACAAATTTTCTATGGGGTTGAGTTCTGGAGACTGGCTAGGCTCCAGGACCATGAAAAGCTTTTCACAGAGCCACTCCTTCATTGCCCAAGCGGTGTGTTCGGGATCATTGTTATGCTGGAAGAACCAGTCACATTCCATCTTCAATGTTCTCACTAATGTAAGGAGGTTTTGGCTTAAAATCTTGCGATACATGGCCCCGTTCATTCTTCCCTTAACACAGATCAGTCGTCCTGTCCCCTTTGCAGAAGAACAGCACCAAAGCATGATGTTTCCACCCCGCATGCTTCACAGGTATGATGTTCTTGGGATGCAACTCAGCATTCTTCTTCCTCCAAACACTCTGAGTTTTTACCTAAAAGTTCTATTTTGCTTTCATCTAACCACATGATATTTTCCCAATTCTCTTCTGGATCATCCATATGCTGGCAAATGTCAGACAGGCCTGGACATGTACTGGCTTAAGCAGGGCGACACGCCTGGCACTGCAGGAGCCCCTCTTGGTGTAGTCTTTGTTACTTTGGTCCCAGCTATCTACAGGTCATTCACCAGGTCCATGTAGTTTTGGGATTTTTGCTCACTGTTGTCATTATCATTTTGAACCCCACAGGATGAGATCTTGAATGGGGGCCCCAGATCGAGGGAGATTACACTGGTTAACAGCCAAAATGTTTCGGGCATGAAACCAGTTGTTCTTAACTAATTTTGGGGTGCTGAGATTGAAATTGATGCTAAAATTTTAAAATTGGCTTTACTTTT
>JAVSBV010000103.1:4373663-4384945 GCA_033117975.1 Parotocinclus spilosoma
ATAAAAATCATTAGGGAATGACTCATTTCATTTCAGAAACAAACAACTTTTGAAAATTTGTTGACCAGTGTAATTATCAATGATCTTGTATGTCTTACAATTTCTTATTTCTTTTCTACTATTGCTACCACAGTTGATTTACACCAACCTGATTGACTATTGTAGATTCACACTTCCCAGCCTGGTGCAGGTATACAATTTTCTTCCTGGTGTCCTTTGACAGCTCTTTGGTCTTGGCCATGGTTGAGTTTGGAGTCTGACTGAGGCTGTGGACAGGTGTCTTTTATACAGATAATGAGGTCAAACAGGTGCCATTAATACAGATAACGAGTGGAGGACAAAGGAGCTTTTTAAAGAAAAAGTTACAGGTCTTTAAGAGCCAGAATTTTTGCTTGTTTCTGCACCATAATTTACAAATACATTCTTTAAAAAATCCTACAATGTGATTTCCTGAAATGTGTATAATTTGGTTTCTCATAGTTTAAGTGCACCTATGATGAAAATTACAGACCTCTCTCATCTCATCAAGTAAGAGAACTTGCACAATCACTAGCTGACTAAATAAATAATTATACTAAATGATTTTTGCCCCACTGTACATGATGGCAGAGTGGGGCACTGACTTACAAATGGCTCACATCTTGGCCCCTGTAAGCTAATGTCTCTAATGTTGGTAGTGTGTGTCAATCACTCTCAGGACCACCTCCAATGTGACAAACCCCAATATAGGTTGAATATCTGCAACTCCCCATCAGCTTCTACAACTGAGAAAGACTTTCATATTAGAGGGGAAACTTCTTCAAGAACCCCAGAAGAAGCCCAGTTCAACTCAAGCACTCAAGACCAGTGAAAAGCCCTTGAAGAACAAAGGCTGTAGCAGAAAAGGTGGGGGCAGCGGCCATAATAATACTCTTATATCGCACGTAAATGTTTTTGCACAGTGTGGCACAGTGGCTTAGTGGGTAGCACTATGGTCTATGGAATGGTCTGGGTCCTTCCTGTGTGGAATCCCCCCATGTACGAGTGGGTTTACTTCATGGGCTTGTTTCCTTGCACAGTCCAAAGATTTACGCTTTAGGCTAACTGGTGTCTCTAAAGTGGGTGTGAGTGAGTATATGTGCCCTACAATGGATTGGTGCTATGTGTAGGACTGTTCCTGCCTTGTGCCCTGTGCTGCCAGCTGGACAACAGCTATCCTGTAACCCTGCCCAGGATTAGGTGGATAATACTGAATTAATTGATGTTTTTGTGTGTCTATATAGTGTATGTCATATAAAGCCAGCTAGCCTTCATATCATATTGAGACAAAAAATTTACAACTACTTTCAGGTAAAACTGTAGTAGCACAAAGATAAACCTGTTAGACCCTGAGTTTTGTGCTTTGTTTAAATAGGTGACTCATGAAAAGTCCTAATCTTAATGACTCAACGCAGTAAAACGCTATCGCCTTACTGTAACAGATTACTATTAGCTAGACGTTGCACATGGTTTCATAGTTCAGTAGTGCGCTCAGACGTGGAATTAAAAAAACGGATTGCTATATGCTACTTGTGCAACAACATAAATATAGTCTGTGGTTGTGGCTTCCTTCCTGTCAACAGCGTTCTCTAGACTAAATTATATTTTTCTTTCATAACTATGAAATCCAGCGTCTTCAATCTGTCGCCCACATAAAATGGTTTTCAAAATGGCCATGAAATAAACAAGCACAACCGCTTTCTGGCTATAGAACCCTAAAGCTAATAGATGGTAATGCATTGTAAACTGATATGTATAATACTGTGTGTTGAATTAGTTATGTAAATTCCTAGTGGATAAGCTGTAACCAAATGTAGTACTGTATTGTGCATTTATTTGCTGTTGTTTTATAAATTTCAGAGTCACGCGCTTCCCACTACTAAGTAAACCGTCACATTTTACAGCGTTCTTGCACACCCGTCGGTGTTTTTGCCTTTTTCGGCTGCCAGTTTTAAGGGGACGTCCCTGCGCCGTCCAATCAGAGCAGAGCATAGCGCAGCATTGGTGACGTTTCAGGACTGATTTCTTTAACACATCGCGCTCGCCTTCCACACGTTTATTCGTTAGCACGTACGTGAACATTGTGAGGCTTTTAGCACACTGACTCTTCTCGTATTTTTTATCGTCTCTTTTCCCACCTTTACGGAAACTCACCTATACACGGAATTGAGTTCGTACAAATTGAGACTATCGAATTATCCCGAGCAGACAAAGATGAAGACCAAATTCATCAATGGGGTGTCCTCCTCTCCTTCCATGGCTCTGGGTTTGCTGGTGAACGAGAACGCACTTGAAGTGCAGCCCGATACCGAACCCGACTGCAAAGCTATTCGTTCGGATGAGCCTGAGCATGAGGCCAGACACAAAGCTTATATGTGGTGTAAGGAATTCCTATTCGGAGCATGGAAGAGTCTTGAGGAGGAGGATTTTCGGATCTCTGTGATTAGGTAGGCAGCGGTATTAGCTACGTGCGCATTCCTAACGGCGATAGGCGGTGGTCCTGGTCTGTTCATAATTAGTGAGCCTAGAACTGTAAAACATTCACCAGTGCACTGATGGATAGTGTACGAAGTAGAACAATAAATCTTCATTATAATGACCGGGGAAGTGATGTGAATATAGTGAAACGTTTTTTTTTTCTTTCCTGTGTGTATTTCCTTACAGGGGCGGTCTGAGTAACAAGCTGTTCCTCTGCTCCTTACCCGAGGGTCAGCAACTTGTTGGAGAAGAACCGCAGAGCGTGTTGCTTCGCCTTTACGGAGCCATCCTGCAGGTGTGTTAGTCATGCCTATTGAGTCAACCTGTCTTATCAAATACATTTTGTGTGACTGTATTCTGTTGTATCATTCTGATGCATGTTTTTGATATATTAACACACCCCAGAGTGTTAAAACTACCAAAACAATGTGGACAGTGGCCCTACTTTCATGTCTCCACAAAGTGGATAACAATGCATGTGGCCGCAAGGAAATTATTGAATGATGGATCATGAATAGTTCACTTATCATGTACGTTTGCAACTCACTTCACATTCCTCCTTTCAGTGAAGGTTAATAAATAATGGTAAGAACTTATTGCGCCTGCAGGTATGTAAGACTGTACACTATTGGTCATGTTTAATTCTAGAGACGTAATGCTTAGTCATTGATTTCTAATGTCCTGAGTCATTAAATAATGTCATTTGTCCTGACCCACATATTAAGAAGCATTTCATAGGGTAAAAGCAAAACTCTATGTGGATTGAGAAACACTTCACTAGAGAATCTATGCCATCTGATTCATTCAGGTCACTGATTTCTAAATGAAAAGCCTTTTTGTGATATTTGTAAAATGCTGAAATCTTTTTGTTCTTTTATAGGACTATGAATTTTACATACGTTTCCACTTCAGTATTATTTGGTATTAGTAGCCACCCAAGAATACAGGCCTGATTCTAGATGGTGGGTTATCATAGTATTTCTTAATGTGCAAAAGAGTCTGTAGATTTAAGCTGTATCGTAAGTATGATTTAGATGTATTATAAGTAAATGCAAGAGAAAGAAAGTGTGTGTGTGTGTGTGTGCGTGTGCATGTGCGTGTGTGTGTGTGTGTTTGTGTGACAGCATGACTGCTTGCTTACTGGTGTCTGAATGAGGACTACCGTATTTTATTGGGTGATGTACCTCCATGGCTGTACATGCGTGTCTTCTTTGCCGTAGGCTTGCCCAAGGAGCGTGCCTTGAGCACTCTTGTTTCCAGGTGATCCCACCATACCAGTCACGGTACAGTATTAGATCGCAGAAGCTACAGCACTGTCAACCAAGTTCTCGCCATTATGTCAAAAGCCTAAGCCTTATTTTGTTTGACTCCTGTTGTGTGCGTTGGTCTGTAAGAAATATAAAGCTGTATCTGTCTGCTTTTTCTAAACAAATTCTCTAAAGCATGGTAGTTATATATCCCTTTACTTTTTAGACCGATTTGCATTTGTTATACAAAGAGCACATTAACCTGTAGATTTCTGGGGCTGTCATGGCCATTTTGCGCTTTGAACTGTACTGTTTTACCATGCAACTGTCTGTTATATTCAGAAAATAATCTGGTTAATATGACATGTTCATTCTTTTTTAACCACTTAGACTCTCTATGTTAACACACTGTACCATTTTGTTTCTCGGAAACTTAAAAAGGTTAAAAGTGTATACAGAATGTTTTAAATCAACCATACAACACCAGTAGAAAATAAAAAGACAGAACGTGCTAATATTGTAACCTAGCCTTTGATTGTATTGCTATGATCACAGAACTCTAAGGGTTAAACGATTTGATAGCGCTAAAGCCATAAAGTCATATGAAAGAGCGCTGTAAAGTCTTTCGTAATTAGCATTGTAAAAATCTGGTGATGTAATGTCTGATGAGTTGTGACTGGTACAAAATTCTGTTATCAGAAGTCAAACGGTTAGGACAGAAACCGTGGAAAAATGCTTCAGCCCTAATGTGTGACTTTTGCTTCAAAATTTAATGACCTAGCTTTCTATTCTATTTATTGTAGTGAGTCTTATGACTTTTTATAATGATATATTTAAACCAACTGTTCCTTAGAAATGTGCCCACATTTATGTAGCTTAGGGTGTCCTGTGGCAAAGTAAATACTGATGTTTCTAAAGTTTAATTGGAAAATGTAGCAGGCCTTACCATGGTTTCCCATATGGTTTGTCTCTCCTAAAATGGTAGCTATGCAGAAGATCAGCATCAGAATCATTAACAAGGAGCATAGTTTGAACATGTTTAAAAACGTATTCATAAAGAAATAAGACATTTAAAAAAAAAATACTTGATTATCTGAGAATTGTCTTGCCATAGAATATACTAAGTATAAAAAGCCCATGGTCTCCAACTGGGAGACTCTTAACTAGAAGTCCATAAATTTCTAGAACGTTTTAAGCTGCCATACTCTTCCGTTGCTTGGTCGTAGAGTTAAACCACTATGGATTCTTTCAAAAATATAATACTTGCCTGTGGTTTCAGAAATAATAGCATATATTAGTGTTGTAGGCTGAAGTGAATTATAACAATGCTATTAAATGGAAATAACTTTTCCACATCTGTTGCTGCCTCCTTTTCAAGATGGTCAAATGGCTGTCGAATAAAAGGAAGAAACAAGAACATTCTGTGCTCATGGTTAGCATTTTGCTTTTTCTCTTGTTAGATGTCCTGTAATAAAGGGGACTCCGGACAGTCAGACACAGAAAATCATTTTCAAGTAAGTAACATATAGAAAAGGTATTGACTTATTTGGGAATTTGACTTCTTTTGTTAATAAGAACCCTTGTGCGTTATTTGCTTTGTTGGTCCCTCCTCATGAAACAAATGAGTTCCATGGATAATTAAACTTGCCCCTTTTCACCTGTTGGTTAATGTGTTAATATTCTTGTGCAACTGTATAGTAAATACATCGCATGGCCATTGTGTTAACAGACTGGCTCATTTTTTCCTTTTTGAAACATCTCTTTGCTTTTTTGAGGATATATTTACATATATATCACATGAGTGATAGTTGGAGATGTGTTTTCAAGTTCCTTAAACTGTTATTAAACTATTACTGTTATTAAACTAAATTGTGATTTAGTTCCCCCATCACTCACTCATAACAAATTTAAGAAAAAAAGGGTGTCTTATTAGCATAACATGACGACTTTTAGATCAGTATATTAGTTTTTTTGTCTTGCTTAAAGAGAGGTGACCAGGCAGTTTTGTAACTATTATAAAGGCCAAACATGTTAGTAGCCTAACCTTGATTTAACACTTGCATGTCATATAATTTGCCTGTCTGCCCTCTGTGGATTGTACATTGTTTGCCTCTTTTATTCTTGCATGCATTTGACATAGACTATAGTTGCAACATTTCTATGGACCCACTCAAATGGCCTAAGCATCACATTTAAGTAGACAGTCACTACACTTTCTGGTCATTAAGTTGTCATATCTGAATGAATAATTTGGCAAGGGCTAGTGTTTGAAAGGGCATAGAACAGTGGAAAAACCCAGCAGCTGCTTTCCTGCCCAGAAGTCACATGACCACTGCTTAGTCAGAGGCAGCACAGGAGGGAAGGAAATAGAGTAAAAGACAGAATAAGCAACTGATGGAACTGGTGGTTGAGGGAAACAAATGGTTGGTTATCCGTGCAACAGAACGGATTATGTTTTATATTTTCCGTTCCTTAATGACTTTATATTCGAATATATCGAATTTATGGGCCTAAGTCATATATGTTGTTCACTCATATGTAACTTACAGTTACAACTGGGCAAATTGAAAAATTGGAATACTATGGCTGTGAACCCCTGGTAAATGTTCATTTGAACCTGATCACAATATAACTATATAGAGTATACATTCAGCAGAGATTTAAACATAACTAACAAATAAGAGATTGGAAACATATTACTCAGAGAGTCAAGAAACGCATCAGTGATGTATGTCACACTAAATTATCTTCTTTTCATATCTCTGTTAATGGCTCTTCAAATATTAAAGCAGGCAGGACCGGACAAAAGCAGGATTCTGAATGCACATTACCCTAGCCAAACAGTCTTTTTACACCACTGTAATGTAAATATAAGTTGTATTTTCAAAAGAAACCTTGGTGTAAATGATACATAAACACATCAGAGCTACCTCTGAAATTACGAGTGCAAAGCTGCCACCTACACAGCATCTATAATGCCATAGCATTTTTAAGTTGATGGAAATTCACAATAATGATAGAAAATACAGTAATGCACTCATACGTCCCTTTGTGGGAGAAAGCCGCAACGCTTAAGATTATAAGTGTTTGATCATTTTGTTTAAAGTAAGCCAAAAATGCTCTGATAGACAGTATTACGAACAACATGGAAGATCAGCCAGATAAAACAGAGACTAGATTAGAGAGACTATACAGCTAGTGGGGGGACAAACAAATGAGAACTACTTACAATAGGACAGGCACATACAATTGGGAATGCCATTTTCAGCTTGTTACAAACATAAGTAACTTGCACAAATCAGCCGAGATAAAATCTCTAGTCCAAATGTGAGCTAACAAGCAAGCATGGACACAACAACCTTAAACTCTAGCTACTACAGTTACAGACCAGCTGTTTATTGCAGCAACGTTTGGAGTTAAACTTAGTGGTTTCCTTATTATAATTCATTCTAATGTTATGACAAATGTTAATCGGTGCATACCTATAATTAAATAATATTACACAGCAGTTAGCAAGGTCTTTAATCAAGAGATAATCTTACAATCTTTTTTTGGCTCAAGGGCCAAGCAGTTATAACTTATACCGCTTTATATGAGCTTTGTAATCTTGCTTTCAAATGGTACTTGTAATTTACTAACATGTAATTTTATATTAGTCCATGAGTCCTTTGACACGTCTTGGAATAATTAAAACTTTACTATAAAGTCTCTTTGCTGTTTTATTGTTGTGTGGTGTCTTAGAAATTGGAACGGTTTCAAACATGCAATGTTATTTTATACACATTTTTAACACGTTTACTCATATTAGCTATGAAAAGACCTTCTTTCCATCTTTAATATTGTTATGCAAGTTTAATAGGTATTACTCTGATAGAGACCCTGTGCTCTTTCGTTTAGTCATACAGATATAATGTCCGGTTACTTCCATATTTTACAGCAACGTATTTCCCCTCTAGTTTAAATGTGCTCAAATTTCTTTTCCAATGTTGTCCTCCATTTGAGGAAATACAACTTCCCTGCTGGAAGCCCTGTTCATGTGTTGCTGTATTGTTTTGTTGGACAGGAGAGGATGTTGTTCCACACACTTGCTGGTATTCTCAGTCAGAGAGGGAGTGTTTTGTACAGAATATCACATGAGCCTGGTCAAACACAGCTCAAGAAGATACATTCCACACATTTTACAGCAATCAGTGCACAGACTGTGCTAGAGACTGATGCACTGTGGTCCCAATTGTTTATCGACATTTAACCCCAGACATCCTATTTCAACCCCTAAATGATACATTACAAAATAGACACAGCTTATTATTTCAATAGTAAACAGTACATAAACTTAATGATCACATTTATGTCCTTGGGATGCCATTTTTGGAAGAAAGCAAAACAGTGTCATTTTATATTTTTATAAGGCATGAAGTTCGGCATGATCCAAATGTATGTATTGTATACTGTGTACTGTTAGTACTTATATGCAGCGTAGGCTGTAGGCATATTTCATATTCAGATGAGTTTTTTGATCATCCTTAGTTAAACATGTGGGCAGCATGCAGTTAGCACGGCCAACTGAGAGATCCTTGGTTCGATCCCAACATTTTAATTGCCCTAATTGGTTGATCTGAATGTGAATGTGACTGACTAGTATCAGTGTAACCTTGTTTCTCTCTCCGGAAGTTGCATTAAATAAACAAAGAAAGCCCAAGCCAAAGTTTAACAGGCACAATTAAAGACAAGGCAAATTTGACAAACCACTCCTCAAAATAATCTCTTTTTTTTCTCAGAGATGTCGCTTTCTAACTAAACTTGTCTGAACATGGCAATAAATATGTCTAACTGTTATAACCTAAGGGGTACAATTTGAATGAAAACTCTGAGGAACAAGTTGAACTATTGTTAAATGAAGAACATGCTAAAACCCTGTTCCTGCAATAAGGGAATCTAATGAAAACAGACGGTGAGATTGTTGCATATTGTTTTCATATTTTATTTTGATGGATATGTAAATTCCTACTATCACTGCTTCCTATGGATGGCCTCAATTCACTCTAATTAACACCCATTTCCTTTTCAGTAGTGTACTAATACCAGCTCCAATACCAGCTCCTGTGCACGATGGTTTGTTGGTTTGGGAAACATAGTGTATGATTAATAGCGTGTTTATTGAATTTGTTGTGGTTGTTTGCCTGCAGGGAGCGGAAGCTATGATCCTGGAGAGTGTGATGTTTGCCATCCTGGCAGAAAGGCAGCTGGGGCCTAAGCTGTATGGCATCTTTCCCCAGGGAAGGTTGGAGCAGTTTGTTCCAGTGAGTTTCACAGTTTGGAACCATATTCATTGAGCATACAGCTAGCATTGCCTGTGTCTGTCTATGTGTGTATGTGACTTTGCAAAGCAGCATACATTATTGGCTAATGGAGATGCTTTGCTTGTATTTGCCAGAGAATCAGAATGGACAGTGCATGTGCCTGTGTGTGTGTGTATCAGTCAGTGTTTGTTTGATCGGTATGTAATGAGAAATCAGAAATATCTAATTGTAACTCTGCCTGTTTTGTGTTTTGAAGAGTCGCAAGCTTGACACAGAAGAGCTGAGAATTCCTAGTATATCTGCTGAGATAGCTGAGAAAATTGCTAAATTCCACAAGATGAGAATGCCTTTAAACAAGCAACCCAAATGGCTGTTTGGCACAATGGAGAAGTGAGTACTTAAAAGTAGATGCAATATTTCAGAGGGTACTGTTAACATAATTTACAGCTCCTTCTTTATGCTATGTAAATTTTACCTATCAGCCTTTGCCGTTTGTCTTAGTTTCAAAATGTTGGTAACAATTTTGGGAATGAAACCAGTAAAGCAAACGAGAGCCATTGCAACGCTAATGAAAGTGTAAAAGGCTGTTGTATAGTGTGTTTCATTCGGAATGATAAAAACAGAATTGTATGTTGTTGTAAAATGCATATATCCATCTATATATCCAAGAAACACTCTGGATTGCTCTTTATTGATCTCCCCCAAAACAGATTTGATAAAACCTGGATCATTAATAATAGAAGAATATAAGAATAAAGTAAACAAACTGCTTCACTCTCTATTGTAGTATTAATAATGAAATGTAACTAAATAAAGATTAATTAGTCATCAGCACTCGTAAATGATTAGCATATTTATTACCTGGCAAGAAATAACTTTTATGTCAAAAATGGAGGTAATGGAGAGATTTGCAGGAGATGGCTGTCTATACTTTTTGCAAATCCATGTAAAAACAAAATGCAAATACCATGTTAAATATTTGTAAAACATTGATTATTTAGCTAATAGCACCTAAAACAAAACGCAACAAGAGAAATGGTTGTGCAATCGCAAGATTATTTAAACCTGGTTGAATGTTTGTATCATAATATGTCGTAATGTCCTTCATTACAGTCTGTCCATTCTGTAGATACATGTGTCAGGTCCAAAAGCTGACCTTTACAAGAGAGGTCCACCTTCAGAAGTTTGAACGCCTGCTGAGCTACAACCTACCACAGGAAATGGAGAGTCTCAGGTAAACTTTATATGAATTCCTTTTAACTGCCATTGATTAAAAACAAGAGATCTGTAGAAACGAATGATATATTGACTAGATCCCGTTGTTCTCTCAACAAGATCTCCAATTCAGTTTATCCAAGGTCACATTTTGCTATAACAATAAAACTGGTCTGAAATCTATGACCCCTATCAACTGATGTACTTGTGTAATACATGGTTAAATGCAATTGTGTATTCTTAATGTGTTCATAACATAAATATAGCAGTCCAGGGTCCAATTCCGTTTTGTACAATAGTTCTCATATCCTAGGCCGTGTGTGTACGCACATACCTGTGTGCGCAATTGCCAGGTGTGTTTTGGTGTGTGTGGCTACATGCCCGTTCTTGTTTAAAGTCTTGTTTGTCATCGTTTGTTTTGTCCACATCCTGTTCTGCAGTCGCCAAACTACATTGTTACATATGGCTCTCATGTTTAAACTTCTGTAATGTGTTACTTCATACACAATTGTATGTATGTAAATCTGTCTAAACCAGTACAATTTTGCTCATGGAAAGGTGCTCACTCATTACATGTGTTAGGTATTTGCTGGACTCCACCCCATCTCCAGTTGTCTTCTGCCACAATGACTTACAGGAAGGTGCGTGTACTATTACATGAAGTTCTCATCGAATTAATTACCCAGTCATCTTGTACATTTGAGATTACTTTTGAAATATGCCATCAATTACTCTTGACAGGAAATATTCTTCTACTAAGTGGCCGGGAGGACAGAGAGAAGCAGAAGCTCATGCTGATTGATTTCGAGTACAGCAGCTACAACTACAGGTTATTACATCTCATTGTACTACATGTAACTTCTTTATGTATCCTGTAAGGATAGTATATAATCGTAAGAAATGAAACTGTGCATCTGTAAATTGTAGTTGGATAAAATACAGTCAAATCCGGTTAATTGGACCACTGGTTAATGGGACCAGCCGCTTATTCGGACCAAATCCTAAAGTACTGAAACAAATCCTA
>JAVSBV010000103.1:4385045-4400188 GCA_033117975.1 Parotocinclus spilosoma
ACACACACACACACACACACACACACACACACACACACACACACACACACACACACACACACACACACACACTGTCCACCACCCAAATCTCTTTCCGGGTTTCACCTCCTTTCATTCATTGCTACAAACTAGCTGGACATGTTTTTGATCCTTGTGTGTGTGGGTGTGTGCACATGCACACAGATATGCATGCCTTGTAGTAGACAAGTCCCAGCCACAATGCTGAAGCAGCAATAAGCTTTCACTCAGAGCAAGGAGCAAACTTCATAACTAAATATATCCCTTAATGACACATAGCAATGTAAGCTTTGGCTTCCTCACTAACCAAAGCAAAGTTTAATAAGGCATTGTAAAAGCCTCTTTTGGTCATTTCAAACACAATGTGTATTATGATGAGGGGCCTACACACATCCAAGACCAACACACTGAATCATGTTCTCTTAAACCTCCCTTACTGCTCGTAAACAGCTACACAGTCACTAAAGTGATCAGGGCCGCAATAACCGGACCACTAAGGCTCTACAGCTCTGTAAACAATAAAAAATAGACAGGGTCATAACAGTGCTATGAAATGCTTTTTTTAACTTATATACAGGCAATAACTGGAACAATTGGCATCCTTAGTAAAAAAAAAAAGGCTTAGCGAGTAAACAAAAATCATAAATAATTAGCCCTGCATACAGAATACCACTATATTATTGTTATTGTTTAACCATACATAACTTGTAGGGATGAGAAAGGCTGTATTTTTGTTCTATTTGTACATGCACAAGCATTTTATTATGAACAATATTCTAATAACGGGTAGAGCCTCCCTGTCTGACACCATCTGCCTCAAGGTTCAATGTGTCGTGAATTCTGAGAGGCTTTTCACAGGTTTATGCAATGGTTATACGAGTTGATGAAGCCATTCTCTATTGACCTCTCTCATCCACAAGGCATTTCTGCCTGAAGAATTTTCACTTATTGGTCGCATCTTAGTGCACCATTCCAAGTAGAGATTGTTGAGTATGAAAATCACAAGCTATACGCAGTTACAGAAATATTCAAACCAGCCTATCTGGCACCAGTAATTATGCCATGGTCAAAATCAATTATATCCCATTAATTTCTTGTTCTGATGGTTGATCATGATTAAGTAAATCTACTGGCACTTATCTGCATGACTTTATGTTTTACGCTCCAATGCAACTGGGTGATTAGACAATATAGTGCTCACAAAACTTGGAGGATATTTCAAAATGAAACATTTTTGTGAGCACTGTAATATGGATGAGCAGGTGTACAGGTGAAATAAATAAGTTTTTTATTAGACTAAATTTGATTTGTTTGAGCTTACAAAAAAAATTTGAGTTTGAGTAAGCCAGACATTTTTGTACTGAGAAAAGTAATGGAATGGTGTTCACATAAACAGACTTAAGCTTATGTCAATAAACATTTAAGCTACACAACAATTACATTTTAGGAGTGTTATAAGAAGATGGAGAGAAACACTGTTATTTAGGTTCATCAACACAAATGCTATAGCAATATGACAAAAATAATTAAAGTCATGTATGCTACAAGGATGTCACAAAATCTGCTCTGATTCTCTAAGGGTAAACAATATAGATAAAGAAAATGATTTTCCTAATGTGTTTATTGGTATTGGTGACTTGGTACATAGTCTTTCCACACTTATATCAACACACGAAAATGTTAGAGATTTTAATTAATAGATTTATTAGATTTTCTCATGGCCTGCTTTAAGGCACATAGATTATTTGGTCATAAATGCTACTTTTTTAATACATATTTTGGAGTAATGAAAAATAAATAGAATAGCGAGAAAGGGAGAACGGTGAGAACTCTGCATTCTGGATATCCCCTGAACAACTATCAGCATTCCTATGATTTGGCCCACAGCCAATCTAAGACCTTAGGATTTTGCAGCTGAGATGGGTCTGACTGGCACAAACTATCACTGGCTCCATCCCTACTCCATCTACTCTCTGTCTTACCTAGTTCCAATCAAGCCTGCTAAAGACATATGTAATAAAAGCATCACTCCACCTTACTTTAACACAGCAAAAACCAGCACCCAACTACTTCAGCTAACTACTTACTACTACTAGTACTGCTAGTACTCCATTAGTATTAACCATTCAACATCACAACTTCTTCAACATCCCCACATTCAGTTTAACAATAACACACACAGAATCATTCTCAAAGAAATGCCGTTAAGGCCGAGAGGCTTCAGAATGCACGTGTTCATATTTTCCTAAGCTCCACTAACCGCTCCTTACCTCTCCTCTGAATGATGATCCTCAGCAGTGGGTTGGCAGAAGACAGTGCTTTGTGAAAATTGTCATCATTGTTGATGGGCAACAGGTCTCCGTGGATGTCAACGTAGCCCAACAGAACATCGACGCCGGGGATGCAGTGCACAGTCTGCAGCAGTCGGTAGAACTCTTGGAAGCTGATAGTGCCAGTCCGTGGTAACGCAAAGCGCCGATACTCTGCATCAAACTAAAGAAACAAACACAGACGGCACTCAGACACATGACAGAAGTGGGAATTGTGCATCTAAAACAAACTTTATTACCTTTAGTACACACTGATCACTTATTGTCCTTGCCTGTATAAAATTTAAAAAAATAGAACATAATCCATGCTTAACAAGCATGCTTTGAATTGTAATATTTACAGTAACTTTCCATTGACTTATGCATGATCGTAGATACTTAATTATATGTTCACACCTACCTAACCCTAATTTTTTTTTAGCTTTTTTGGGTTGCAAAGTTGCAAAGGAATAAAATATTTAGCACCGGTTATGCATGTCAGGATCACAGGAGTTCTGGAGCCGATCCCAGAATTCAGTGAACACAGGCAGAGGAACACCCTGCACAGGGAATCAGTCCATCACTTTTAAAAAAGAATCTGATTTTTCTATAATTCTGGGGACATATGACCCCCAAAATAAAATATGAACATGGCCACACACCCAGGGAGCTTTTCTGTATCAATTTTAAGACCACCTGCGCCCTACTATCACAATAATGGGCACTTACCGCTGTACAGAAACCCTCAGGGTGACAAATGAGTGCTGGTAATAAACTTAAAATATCACATTTGTTTCACTACTACTGAGTATTTGCTGGATTTAACATAAAATCTGCCATGTCTGAGCACAAAGTCGATCAATATTTAATACCATCTTTGGCTGATATATAAAGAAATAGTGCTAAGGATTGTTTTCCTACTCTTCCTTGTAGAATGATCTAAGTTCAAAAATATTCTTGGGCCATCATGCATGCACAGCATATCTGAGATATACTTAGAGACATTCAATAATATTCAAGTCTGGAGACTGTGAAGGCCATTCCTAAACCACAATGTTTTGTTTCTTAAAATAATTCAAGGCTTTTTTAGATATGGTTTGTTTTGGATCTTTTCAGCTTCTGTTTTGTCCCCACTGACTGTGATACACTGGTTTTTAGTGTTTGCTGATATTTAAACAAATCCATTTTTCGGCCTGTCTGCACAATATTTCCAGTGCCACTGGCTGCCACAAACCCCAACACATAACAGAACCATCTCCATAGCTAACGGATGGCAGTGTGTTCTTTACTTAAGATTACTCTTCTTTTTTGTCTAAAATTTGTGACACATACTTCAGATGTTAACTTTTGTGATGTGATTGAGCCTGAAATGGCTTTCTTAATTATCTTAATTGTAGGAACAACAGAATTTAGGCAGGTTGTTGATGATGCCATATACTTTCTTAATAATGCACTTAATAGTATTCCAGGGTATAGGTTAAGCCTCTGAAGTGCATTCAAAATAGTGCACACTTTGATATACACCAAATATATGCATATACTGCAGATATAATACTTGGACAATAACTATACTTGACCTTTTTTTAATTAAAATTACTTTTTTGCTTTATTTTCACATTTTGCCTTTTAGCATTAAAAAACAAGAAAAAGGCAGAAGATCTGAAAATAAAAAACAAAAAAATAAAATAACCGGTTTGGAAAAGTGATTAACCTCTTAATTTAATTTAAAGATGCTGATAGTGACATTAAATAATACATTTGCTGTAATCAGCCCCTTTGGCTATCTCTCGTACTGCTTTGCACAACTAGATAGAAAAAATATTGCCTATTCTTCTTTACAGAACTACATGCTGAGTGGCCCCCTATAAATCCATCCACAGATGTCCTATTCGACTTAGGTCAGGGTTCTGACTTCACAAACTCATGGACATTCACAATCCTATTCGTAAGTCACTATAATCTTATTTTGGCAGTGTTTAGATCCATTACTGACAGGTAAAACACCATCTTCAGGGCATCTTCAGCCTTCTAGCAGAGGGACGCTGGAATTTTTCTCAAAAATTTGGTTATATTTGACAGCTAACAGGGGTGTAAGGGGTGTACCGTCTACACATGATTTGATTTGATTCAAATTACTGAGTTCACAATTGCATTACCTTCACAACCATCAATTTTATAATAAAAAAACATTCCTTTTTTCAATTCTGAAGTGCAACAATGTAAAACAACGCACATTTTGATGTATGATTATTTTCCTGGTGTTCAAAAAATGCTAATTGCATTAGATATCGGAATAAACAAAAATGCATAAACCCATTTTTTCACACTTCTAGTAGGTATAGTTTATTTTTGGGGGTGTACTGTGTTTGGTTAGTGCTTAAATGTGCAATATTGCCACTGCCTTCTTGATAGCTTTGCTGATCAATATCCCCTTGTCTCGGTTTCTGGTTTGCAGGGACAACCCAATTTAGGCAGATTGTTGGTGATGTCAAATACTTGCACTTCTTAATAATACCTTAATGGTATGCCAGGGGACAGTTAAAGTCCAACGTTGTGCATTTCACTGCACCTATCTAACCATGGTGAATTTGTTGCATTACCATGTACCATGCTAGTAGTGGAATCTTGAAGGAACAGCTGTTTCAGTCTAAAGTAATTAAATCCATTATAACTGATGTCAGGTGTGTGATCTGGAAGAAGGTGGTCTGTATCTGAGCAGGATTAATGTGAGCACTCTTAAGTGGTTGAACCACAATTCCAGATATTATGCTAATTACATTTTAATAATGAATCATAATTTTTGTCATGATAATTTTCTTATTGGACCCTAAGTGGTTTATCTTTTTTTTTCAAGTGTCAAATCTATCATTTCAACTTACTTCTGTACTATTCTTGTTTAAAAAGCTCATTATTGGTGAAAACGTACAATATAATTCTCTTATAGGGACCACAGAGCAACTGGCTAACCAACACATTTCCTGCATGTTCTTCATTATATACCGTACACAGCGCACAAAAATCAAATATGAAATAATGAAATAGCCCCTATTTTTTATGGGCAGTATATTTTGTCTTTATATTGACATTTTACATTTTGCCTAAAAATATTATTTATTTCTCAAAACATTCATCAACTTACAAAAAAGCCAGTGCCGAAGGCTCAAGCCTTGGCATTGCCAAGCTGCCACTATGCACTGCTTAAATTGTACCTTGTAAGACTGCTTCAGTTGTAAGTTGCTCTGGAAAGGGGTGTCAAGCCTAATGCTGTTAATGTAGGTAAAACGTGCAGTGGAACCAGCTTCCTGTCATACCTGTATTAGTGCTAATCCTTTAACAGCAACAATGTGGTGCATAAAACATGGTACTGCTAATGCAAAAATGCTAATCAGGCATGGACCACATGACTCAATCCATGAAAGGATCAGATTTAAGCAGCTCTCCATAAACAACAGACTCTTAGAAGAAGCACTGTTTAGCAGTCTCTTAAGTTCATAAAATATATGTAAGGTTTAAATTCTGTGTGATGTGATCCTAAATAAAGACCTTGCCATGACTCATGAGAAGGAGGGAGAGCTGTTAGCGTGGTACAGCACCCATGCTGACGCAAAATGCTTAAAATTGAACATGGAGTTTTGACTCACTGAGATTTTCACATGAAATGATTAAATGTCAGGTCTCCCTAGACATTATTCCCTCACGAATGAGCTAGAAGTGTGGGAAACTGTAACATAAGAAATGATTAGCAATAGTTGTACATTTCTTTAGACCTATCAGAACACAAAACAATGCACTACCATAAATTCTTTGTTTAAGGCCTTGTCCAAGGACCAGCAGTGCTACTCTGGTTGCACTTGTATTTAAAGACCTTTAATTGCGATTCCAGCACAGAAGCTTACCTCCTGAACTATCACCTCCATTTCAACTAAAGAAAATCCACATTTCTAACTTGTAACGTGTAACAATCGTATAAACATCACTTCCATTAGTCTAGGCAACACCACAACCCACAGCTGGTTCACTGCTTTTTAGCCTGTTTACTCCCCTCAGCTGTCTTCCCACAACCAGCTTGCCTAACTGAAGTGGTCTTGGTCAAAACAGGGCCTCTAATTTAGTAGCATCTTTCTTCCTATTCTTAGTTTTAACACATTTCCAATACATGGTAGTATAAAATTCCTTCAGTTCTTGGAGCCTGACAGATGTCTTTATTTTGGAGGGGGGATTTTATTAGTTTGTTTTATTAGCCAAACACAACCAAAACCTAGATGGCTAAAGCATGAGGAAAACAACATACTTAACTTTTTTTTTTTTTACATACAACTGATTATTTTTCCTGCTTTTAATGCTGATAACTTCATCCGAAGGGTACCGAAAGACAGGCTGATACCATACTGAGAACTGTACAGGGACCAGTACTCTCCTAAATAGCTGGCCAGACAACTCACATCTTATAATGTAATTATGTGTTCCATGTATTCAAACTCTAATGTATTACATGAATCTTTTAAATGTATGTTCTAAAGTAAAACATCAGTATTGGATCAGAATATGTATCAGTATATGCAGAAATATTCGAGAACAGAACATCTACAGGAGTATAATAAGGTTTCGGGGGACATAGACAGAAAAACAACAGCTTGGGTTTGTAAACAAATTAGACATTGTAATTGGATAGTCCACTTTAAGCTATGACTGGTACTGTGATCAAGGTCATTTGGTGGTGTTCACTGCAAATCATTTTAAGAGATCTACATCAACAATCTGAGGTCAGTTTTTATGCTGATTATATGCTTGAATCACAAAACTGCTTCTGACAATTCTGACATCACTAACTAGTGTTGGAATTTAGGATTGTGGTGGATCGATGGATTAATATTCTGGAATATTAAACAGAAAGATCAGGATTCAGTTCTGCTGGGCCTCTGAGCAAGGCTCCTGACCAACAAAAGTGTGAGATTGTATCAGTTATAAGTAATTGCTCTGGGTAAGGGTGTTTGCTAAATATGGTAAGCGTAAATGAAAGTCCTGCTTCACAGTTTAGTGTAGTGTGTGTTTGATGTTCATACACCATGTAGAACAGCAGTGACATTAGTAAATAATTGTACATAGTCTGATTTTATCTGTAGTTTAAATCTGCACAGTTTGTCAGTCATTTTAGTGTGTTTTAGGGATACTGTGTAATATAGAAGAGACAAAAAAAGTCATGCTGACCAGGTTAAAGTGGAAAAACAATACGGGGCACTTGCATGGTAAACATTTAAAACGAGTTCCATTTTAGCCAG
Source organism: Parotocinclus spilosoma (assembly GCA_033117975.1). NCBI lineage: Eukaryota > Metazoa > Chordata > Actinopteri > Siluriformes > Loricariidae > Parotocinclus > Parotocinclus spilosoma. The sequence goes on from JAVSBV010000103.1 coordinate 4,392,652, forward strand.
ATGGCTACATTAGCCCCAGGCCTATAAAGATTAACAAATACTAATCATTTATCCTAATCTTGACTGTGTACTTTGAGTATACTGTATACCACAATCATTTTGACCTGTAAAAAAGAGCAAATAGTGCAACATTTGACCACTAAAACTGCCCTTAGACTTTCAGTACAAGTAAATGTCAAGCAAGCAGGTGTTTCTTTTCCCAGTCCAGATAAATCTGATGTTTTAAATTATTGCCTGTGTAATCATAAACTACAGAGCTGGTACATAGAGATTAGGCTTCGAAAAACATTGGAATTCCTTTAACAGCCAGTGGTTGCATAACTTCTAGTTTTTTATTCCTGAAGCAAACCGTAGCATAGGAGGAGAGGACTGAGACAGATGGATAACGAATGCTGACTGATAGTGCCTGGTATTGAACTCCTCATACACAGGATCCGCACACACTGCACCACAACTGCGCTCCATCTCAGCCAAACCGGTCGGTCTTCCCATCACAGGGCGTATTCCTGCACATTATTTTTAAATCACTGCCATAACGTCGCAATGTCACAGTTTGGGCTACTTCAAAACCGCGCTATAACGCCTGGCAGGTCACAGTAAGATCCGCTTCCAATCCAGAACAACCTGAGTCTGTGGGAAGGAGCCACACTCGAGCCCGTCTCGCACAAGACAAGCCACATTTACAATCGGCACCATCAGCGTTTCGTGCTGCTCATATGCGACTGCCGTTTTTACTACTTCCCAAATGGCAGCGAACCACCTCGATTAAACACTAAACCTTCCTATCTCGCCTCCCAGGGGAACCGCGTATCCTTGCGCACACGACACCTTATGCATCATTAATAAGATTACTTACTTTGCTCTTCACCTCGACCACACTGTCGGTGTTTTTCTGCGGCGTCCTCTGATTCCTCGACATGTTGTTGAGTTAAATCCCGTGGACAGAAGCCGTGAGGACGGCTCTATCACGAACCGAGTCGTAACTGACAGGTCGCGAGCAATAAAACGCAGTAACGATGCTAATGAATCGGAGGCGCTCCGCAGTAGTGCTGGACAAACGCTCAAGCGTTCGTTTGCTGCCAGTGGGCGGGGCCACGTGCCTTCAATAACAATGACGTCAGGCGACCACGCCGTGCCGTGCCGCGCCGCACCGCGCTCAGTGTCGCACTGAAATATCGGTCGCTGTGGCGTCGCCTAGGAGGCAGCAGGTTGGACGACTCACTCAGACGTCACAACCAGTGTGTGTCACTAGTTATTTATAAAGAACAATCAGTAGCTCGAAAAGCGTGTTGAAAATGAAAAGCTTGCAAGGAAAGGGAGGATGCTTATAACTGCTCAGCCTCCTGCTATTTTTTTTTTTTCACTTATGACAGTAATCTTGTTGGTTCACAGACAGACTTGTTTTACCCCACTTTCCATTACACAAGGCATGCAAAAAAGCATTTGCTGGTTAATATTCTAGAAGGACACTTTACAAAACGTCCTACACATGAAGAGAGTGAATTCAAAAGTAGTTTTTGATTTTTGCCTGTATATACAGTACATGTTTTCCCTGTGCCTGTATGGGCTTTCTGTAGGTAGCCACATTCTGAAGACATACACTCACCGATCACATTATTAGGTACACTTCCTTGTTTCTACATGTACTGCTCATTTGATCTGTTCCACTCATCATATATTGCTTGAAAACATTTAAAATTAAAAATGAAATATCCACTATTTTTTGTGAGCAGTATAGACAATTTGGAGTACAAACTTTGTTAGTTAGGTTATCTAATGGCCAGGACCCTCACCGGACCACCACAGATCAGGTAATTTTTGGGTGGTGGATCATTCTCAGCACTGCAGTGACAGTGACGTGGTGGTGTGTTAATATATGTAATACTGAATGGATCAGATCCAGTAGTGCTGTTGGAGTTATCCACTGTGTTCATTCATTGTGAACTCTGTTAAACACATTTACCATATTGATCCACCTTGTAGATGTAGAAAGACAGTAGCTTGTTGTTGGTGTTGTTGTTGCACAGTTTGTGTTAGTCATCTTCTAATTCTTTATCGGTGCTCAGAGAATGCTGCCTACATGATGCTGGAGGCTAGACATTTTTGGTTAGTGGACTATTTTCAGGCCAGTTATGACACTTGGGTGTTTAAACATCAGCACCACAAACACACTAACACACCACCACCACCATACCAGTATGAGTGCAGTGCAGAGAATGATCCACCACCCAAATAGAACCTGATCTGTGTTGGTCCTCTGGGGGTCCTGACCATTATAACACAGAGTAAATGGGACTAACAAAGTATGTAGAAAAAGCTGGACTACAATCTGTAATTGGTGAACTACAAAATTATTTCATATAGTAAGTGATACTGACCAAATGGATCAGAGTAAACCTAAATGTACACTGTTACTACTTTTTGGACATGTACAGTTATAAATTGTAGCCTTTTTTCTTTATCCCTTAGTGTTAGATATATTTCAGTTTTTAAAATTAAACAGCATTTTATCACATCTTTGTTTTTGTAACAGTTGTATGGGTTTTTGCTCTAAGAAAGCAGCCTAGAGATGAAGTTACAAAAATTCTAGTGGCTGGACCATTTTTAAACCCTTTAATCCAAATGCAGCTTGACAGGCTTATTGTTGACCGGTGGCATGTAGGAAGAACTATTCACTTCCCTCTCTTTGTGATGGAGAAGTAATATAATTCTTGTCACATGGAAATATTTAGCATTCCCAACAGCAGTACATTTATTTCCTACTAGGTTAATCATATGACAGGTAACACAAATATTAAGGCATTTTAAGCCATTACTGATTTTCAATGTGTAATTTCTAGTCTTATCACTGGTTGCATTTACAAATGTATTATATTTTAAGCAGCAGATGTGAGCTCTTTTATTCTGAATGCTTGTAGACTTTGCTGAGTCTGTAGTTTTACAGCTTTTCTTTGCCACATTGTATTTTGCCTTTCCTGTTCGCTGTCAAAACTCAAATGAGCAGCTCTCAATTCAGACGATTAAATCCAAAATACTCAATTATGTAACTTTTCTCGCCAAAACTCTTTAAGCTACTACTTCAGTCAGTCTTAAATGGGATCACAAAAGAAAAATATATTCTGGCACCCTTAATTAATTGCAGTGGGTTAGATTAGTATTGTTTTAGTAAAATGATTAGAGTCTTGTATGCCCCAAGATTTAAATCAGACATCAACCCAAGTCTATGATTTAAATACATTGCACTATAAATATACCAAATTTGATTTATTTCATGATATAATATTTTATATTTGCACTCACTAGCCCCTTTATTTTGTCTTGAAAACTGCCTTAATTACTCACAACATACTGTAGATGCAATATGGTTCTGGAAACTTTCCATAGATATGCTGGCTCAACTTGACAAGGTGGCATCACTCAGTTGCTGCAGATTTGTCGGCTTACTGTATGTTGGTTGTAACGAGTGATTGTTTGAGTTACAGTTTAATTTCTAGCAGCTCAAACCTGTTTAAGCTCTTGATCTGGCTGTGCGTGAAAATTCCAGTAGATCAGCAGGTTCTGAAATACTCAAACCAGAACGTCTAGCACCAACAAGCAGGACACGTTTAAAGTCACCTAAATTACCTTTCTTCCCCTTCCTTATGCTCAATCTGTACTTTAGCAGGTCATCTTGACAATGTCTGCATGCCTAAATGCGTGGCCAGGATAAGTGGGGTCAAAACAACAACTTTCACAATTCAATAGAAATTTTGTTTTGAATTTTTTCCATACAATACTTGTTACAGGTAATAATTCAATTGACCCAAGTTGTTATCTCATATATTCTTTTAGGATACGTAGTAATCATAATACACAGTAGTAGTGTAAGTGGTAGACTGTTAATTTAATGATTAAAATGTACTTAATTTTACCTCAACCGTAAGTTGTGTAGAATCGTAGAGTATTGAGTATCTATACTATCCTTACCCATGGTACCAGTCCACTTATGATGTCCCACATGGTAACCAATGGATTAATACTATAACACACTATTCAGAACTGAAGTATACAGTTTGTTAAGTAGTCATGGATGAAAATAAGTACATGTTAAGGTGAATGTGTGTGATTCACAATTAGTCAATGTATGTTTGCACGGTGGCTTGGTGAGAAGCTCTGTTGCCTCACATGGAGAAGGTCCTTGATTCAGTCCCAAGGTGCTGTGGTCTTGGTCCTTTCTGTGTGGAGTCTGCCTACCATCGGTGTGTCCATGTGGGTTTTCTCCAGGTACTCCCACTATCTCTCATAGTCCAACGACGTGTGTTAGATTAATTGTTGTGTGTATGAGTGTGTGAGTGTATGTGCCATACGACAGATTGGCGCCCTGTCTGAAACCCTGTGGCACCAGCTCTACCGTGACCCTGTCCAGGATCGAGCAGATAAGAAAATTCTGTCCCTGCATTTCTGTCAGCTATGACAGCATATAACATGCTGGTAGAACTGCTGCATTGACTCACCTCTAAGTTATTCTTTCCACCTGCCATTATGTGAACTTATTTGACCACAGGTGTCTGTCATGTGACTATGCATGCCAATAATCCAACTCATCCGTACTCTCAGTCAAAAAGAATTTACTCAGTCAGAACAGTGTTATCTTAGTAACTCATTTTAATGTGTTAATTAAAAGGTTTTTTTATGGAGTACAAACCTCAAATGAGTCATTGCATAGGCTGCTGGTAGTGAGGAACTCATTTTTGTGAGATGAACTGACTCTGTCAGTATCAAGTACCATGAGCCATGACACAATACCTCAGATGTTTTAGAGCTTGTTTTCCATTAAATATGGGAAATAAGTAAGAAGATTTGGACATGGCAAATCAGAGTTTGCCTGTAAGAGGCCCACATAGTTTCCAGCTGAAGAGGTGAAGGATGCCTAGGAATGTCAGCTATTTGAAAGAGGCCTGTTTGGCAATGCAGCAGATAAGATATGCAGCACTCCTACACCTGCCCCTCCCTAGTCAAGCACATGTTCACTTAAAAGAAATTAACTATGAAACTTTTATGGAAACTTTTGAGTTCCCATCACAGAAAGGGGTGTATCATGTTACTATATTTGGTATGAGATCGTCAACGAAAAAACGATCCAAGTGTGGATCCGTCCAAAAAAGTGCCACTGTACTTTCATTTGGTTTTCATTTCTACACATTTTTAGATTTTTGTGTACTTCTAGCTGGTTTAACCCTTTTTTTCTCTTTTAAAATTTTGATGTAGTCAGGTGTCTAATCCAAACACACCCTGTCTTAGATGCAAATTAGTTGATTCTCTAGAAGATATTTGCCTTAATCTGTTTCCTTCATGTTTTCTGTTTCTGCCTCCCTGTGCGTGACCCTGTTTAGTTTTTATATAAATAGCTCTACATGACTTGCCAGCACATGGTTCTTGCCATGAACTCTCTTGGATAAGCCATGCTTTCCCCACAACAAACAGAAGCAGGTATGGAAGTGTGTTCGGGCAAAATTCTAACCTGGTCTGAATACAGTAAGGTAATCTAAGGTGTAAACAGGGCCTTGGGCATCTTTTGGCCAAAAAGGGTGTGCAAGCTTACTTCTGATGTTTCCAAACCATGACTGGAGCTTGGAGTGATAAAAAAAAAAATAAGTGCCTATTTAAAACAGGGATTTGTGTGGAAACAATGACAGGATTTGTTTCTTTATTTGTTGTGCACAACTAACTCTAGTAACTGCAGCTGACATATTTTTAACTACATAACCCACTACTGACTTACAGTCATACAGTCATACCAGAATTTTGGGCAAAATAGATTTAAGATAATGATGCCTCAGCGGTAGGTTCAACCTCTGGTGAGTTTCAGGAATGTTTCAGTCTTTGCGTGAAAAGGTGAGTCTTAAATCATCACTTGAACACAACAAGATTCACTGCCATTCAAACATCCATTGGAAGTTCATTCGACCACCTGTGTGAAAGTACAGATAACAGCCTTGATGCTTGTCTCCCTTGAATTTAAATGGTGGATCCAGTCAAGCCAAGTCACAAATGGTTCAAGTGCAGAGCAGGGTTTAATTAAAGCCTTGAGGACAAGCACCAGGGTTTTCAATCTGATGTGGGCTGTCACAGGAAGCCAGTGAAGTGAAATCATCAAAAGGAAAAAGGGTCACATTTCCTGATGTTGTAGAGGAGATACCAGTATGACCAGGTCACTGCATGACTTACGCATCTGATGGAGGGTGTCTGAGTTGAGTGTCGTCATAAAAAAAAAAGAAAGGTGTAGGAGAAACCATGTGTTTGATTTGGCTGAGAGAACAGGGGTAGTAGTAGTAGAACCTTGTGGAACACTAATTGAGAGTTCAGGTGGTACAGATGTGGGTTCTCTCCATTATACCTAACATGATTGCACCTGCAGTTAGGAAGCCAGCCGCTGCCAGGCAGAGCCTGTGAGCTCATGATTGAATAGGACAGAAATCTTGTGGTTGGCCATGTCAAACGCTGCTGAAAGGTAACTGCAAATGCTGCAGAACCAATTAAATTTAGGTTGCTCTGGGAGAATTCAATTTCTCCAGAAACAGCCACTATGGAGAGTGTGGCTTTTAAATGACACTGCATGTAATCCTGTAGGCCATTCTCTACGCGAAAGGGGCGCGACTGATTGCAGACATGTTCAAGTATGTTTGAAAGGAAAGAGAGGAGTGATACCAGCCTGTAGTTTGTAGGTGTAGTAGTGTAGGTTTCTCCATGATAGGAATGACTGGTGGGAGATTGGTGGCTCTTAATGCCAGATCTTGTTGAAGAATGACAGATCTTGTTTATCTTCTAAAAACCAACTTTCTTCTTTGGGTCACCCCAGAGGTTTTCAGTGGAGTTTAGATCAGGAAACTGAAACCAAGGCAAAAGCTTGATTTTGTTGTCCAATATACCATTTTGTACACTTTTTGGATTATTGTCCTGCTTTTTTGGGCAGAGTTAATCATATTTTAATTTAAAATGTCTAGATTTTTATGGAGTCCTGATGCCATGTACACTAATGAGGTTACCTCGGTTTTCATCATTTATTTGTTCCAAAAGGCTTATCATAAACTGGATTTACACAATTATTAACATCAACATTCATTATCAACACAAATTCAATTCAAATTCAAATTTATTTATATAGCACATTTTACAATGGTCTGTCTTAAAGCAGATTTACAATATTATATTATCTTAAAAGGCCAATCCCAAGTTGTGCAAGCTTAGGGCGACAGTGGAAAAGAAAAACTCCCTGAAAGTAGTAGGAAGAAACCTTGGGAGGACCAAGACCTAACAGGGGACCCATCCTCCATGGGTGGGATAAATAATAAATACTTAAAGGTTTAGCAAATTATAGTAAAATATTAGTATATTAGTATATATAAAGTATGAGAAAGTTTTTCCCCCTGCAGTGACTTTTTTAATTCTAGGTACTGAAAGAAGTCCTGCACCCTGTGAGTGAAGTAGACGAGCTGGATTGTAAGATTGTAAGAGTTCACTCAGATAATGTGGGGCCAGACCATGTAGAGCTTTATAC
>JAVSBV010000103.1:4400288-4411931 GCA_033117975.1 Parotocinclus spilosoma
TGTGCGGAGCGTAGTGTGTAAAAGCGGGCGAGGATTAAAAGCGGCGTAGAGGAAGCACGCAGCGCTCTTGAGTCCCGCAGAGAAGCAAGAACAGAGCCCGGGTCCTGTACGCAACTCAGCGCCTCAGTAAAGAAGCTCGAGCAGGTAAAATAGCGCCACTTTTCCGACAGGGGGGAGTTTTGCAGAGCTTTAATCGGCCTCTAGGTGTCACGATGGGGCTGCTGGTTCAGGCGGGCTGCGGGGGGTGTTTGTCTCCCTCTATCGTTATCGAAAATAGAGCTTTAAAACACTTTATAACCCAGAAGTTCGGGCTAATCCCCGGTTATTATGCCTTCTGCGACATGTATCAGAGTAGCGTTCAGCAGGATGCACCCTTTTAACCCCAAGATGTTTGTTCCCGTCTTTAGGCCGGGCGTCCATTTTCTGTTTCTCTTCTTTGTTTCGGTGACAGAAACCCGCCGTTTTAGCACGCAGCGCTAGCTTAGCCACAAGCTAATACGAACGTTAGAAAGCTGAGTTTAAAGTCTCTTAATTACACAGAAACCCCTCCCCCCCCAGTTTATAGTCTATTACAAGACTATAATATTATAGCACTCACCACGTTTCAGCATAAAGCATTAAAGTGGTTATGTAGCATAGCTAATAAGCTAGCTAACTGTTTGTTGGCGCCCCTCCTCAACCGATTCAAACCTGCTCAGTTCTTACACGCACACACACTGACCCAGTTCGGTGATCTGCGCTAAAATAATTCCAGTCTCGTCGGTTAGTTTGTAGCTTCCATTCTTCTTTTCTTCGTAAACTCGTAGCTGGCTGTTGCTCGGCTGAACGGTTGATTTGTTAATCCAGACCGAGGCTAGTCAGCTTGTTGCGCAGATCAAAATCGGACAAGGAAGACGATCCGTTTGCTGAAGACAGTCGCCCATTTTGCACGCCGCCTCGCCCCGGAGGCTGTCTAACACTATCGTGCAGCTTTGTCTCGACTTCTGGCGCGTTGCTCGTTGATTCCAGCGAAGTGCAAGGAGTGATCTTGTTTATTGAGAGGCCAGTCACCTCACAACGACCGATCGAGGGAAGAAAACGGTGGAGAGCTCCCTCTACAACCCGACTGGTAGCGGTACAAAAACGCTGTTGAACCGGGCTCAGAATGCCCTCTTGCTGTGGTAGAAAATCGCTCAACATAACACGTGTGCGCAAACAGTAGTTGGTCACGCGTCTAATTTCGGGTGACTTGGTTAATTGGATTGATTTCACCAACCCATGTTTTGGCGGGGACGTTAATCAGGTCAGGAAGTGAGTAACTACAGCAAGACGTGTTTCTGCCGCCCAATGTGGTGTCAAAACTTTTTGACTGTTATGCACCTGAGACCAGACTAGTGTGCCCTCTAATTCGTGCTAGTGTGAAAATAACACCTGTTAACGACATTCTCTTTGTGGTTTAATATAGTTCTGAATGGTTTCATAAGAGCTAGAATGTGCTGCAACGTTGATGCAAAAAAAGTACTGCAGGTGACTGGTAGACAACTTTATATACTGCTTACAGAATTTTTTTTTTGTGAGCAGTGTATTATGGTGCATCAGTGTTCATTACAGGATTATTATTATTTTTTTTTTTTTAAACTCAACTTCTGACTCTCTCGTTAATAAGAAGGCAGGTTGAGGCAGATTCATTCATTCATTCATCCAATGCAGTGTTGAGGAGACAGGGATATAGAGAGATGAAGTTCGCAATTATTGTGCAGGTAACCTGAGCAAGGATTTCACAACATGCAGACATTGAAGGGCTGATTAGCACATGCTATTTATCCTCATGTTTATGTAGACCACAATCAGAAATATCACTTGTTTTGTTGTTTAATATAAACCCATTGCTGCTTCCCCTTCCCACTCAAGGTGTTACCCATGGAAGGGGTACCTACTGAAGCTGTGGTGGATGAATCGGCGGATGCCTTCAAAGCCAAGGAGTGTAAGACATACCAGCGGCGACGTGAGGATGAAGTTGGGGCTGAGCTACTGCAGGCTGCTGGTCTAGAGGGTGTAGAGCAGACTACGGCAGAGGGGGAGGCGGTAGGCGCTGTCGTAGATGCTCAGCAACAGCAGCTGGTGGAGGGTGTGGTCGGTGTGAACAGTGGAGTTGAGATGATGGTGATGGACTCGTTAGATCCAGCCTTACTCCAGATGAAGACAGAAGTGGCCATGGGTGCTGGTGTGGGTGTAGCCGGGGGTGCTCATGAGGCCACTGTCACTACAGTTGACGATACACAGATCATTACTTTGCAAGTAGTGAACATGGAGGAACAGCAGCTGGGACTGGGGGAGCTGCAACTGGTGCAGGTGCCTGTTGCGGCTGTCCCTGTTACTGCCGCAACCGTGGAGGAGTTGCAGGGCACACTGGTAGATGCTACTGCCATGCCCAAAGATGGAGAGCCTGTCATCTGCCACACCCTGCCGCTACCCGAGGGCTTCCAGGTAGGTTCTCACTAGCGGTAGATGGGTTGAAGTAAACATTTCCGGACATATCTTGAGTTTTAAACAAGGCTTGTGCTCACAGGTCGTCAAAGTTGGAGCTAATGGTGAAGTAGAGACCGTAGAGCAGGATGAGCTCCAAGCCCATCAGGAGCAGTCCCTGCAGCAGCAGCAGCAGCAACAGGAAGAAGAGGACATCCAGGAGCCACAGAATGAGGACCCGTCCTGGGCCAAGGATCCTGACTACACACCACCTGTCAAAAAGACCAAGAAGACAAAGAAAAGCAAGCTTCGCTACAACACTGAGGGCGAGAAGGACATGGATGTGTCAGTGTATGACTTTGAGGAGGAGCAGCAGGAAGGCCTGCTCTCTGAAGTTAATGCTGAGAAGGTGGTAGGCAACATGAAGCCTCCAAAACCAACCAAAATTAAAAAGAAAGGTTTGCAATTTTTCAGTGTTAGTAATATGGCATTGACACTGACTTTTTTTTAAAAGCACAGACTTTCCTTTAACGGTGCTCTCTTAAACTCTTGTTTGTCCAGGTGTGAAGAAGACATTCCAGTGTGAGCTGTGTAGTTACACCTGCCCACGGCGCTCCAACCTTGACAGGCACATGAAGAGCCACACCGATGAGAGGCCGCACAAATGCCATCTGTGTGGCCGTGCCTTCAGGACAGTCACCTTGCTGAGGAACCACCTTAACACCCACACAGGTGACTTTGTGCTTACATGCTACATTCTTTATCAGCATTCTGATGCCCATGTGGTTGTTTAACAAAGTAACTGAATTTCCCCTTTTTTTGTTTTTATTTGAAAGGCACCAGGCCACACAAATGTACTGACTGTGACATGGCATTTGTGACCAGCGGTGAGCTGGTGCGACATCGTCGCTACAAGCATACCCACGAGAAACCCTTCAAGTGTTCAATGTGTGACTATGCTAGTGTGGAGGTAGGTGAAAGGTTTTTTTTTTCATTAAGGTGTAAAAGGTTTGAGGTTAAATTTTTGAAAATAAAAGTATAGCGAAGAAACAAAAGGTTAATAGGCACTGATCCAGAACAGAAAAATTTGTCAATGTGTTATCTTATGTTTTTTAATTAAGCATATTGGAGGTGTGACAATGCATTTCGATACACAAATGAGTGGAGCTGTATCAAGATACATTGTTGAGTAGGGTCATGTAATATTTTGCCATCTATTGCAATTCCATTTTTTTTTAAAACAGCAAAGGGTGTTGAGTCAAGCTTATAGACGCATCCCATTCTTAGTGAGTCAGAGTACTGATTTATACAAGAAAAGCACATACTTTGACTTGTTTAGAGATTTAGAATTTTGTTCTATAAGCAATTGTATTTTGTTTACAATGTTAAATCTGTGTTTCTAGTAACTTCAGTTTCCCTGGCACACCAACACCTATTTTTATTCTGTTCCAAAAATAACTTTATAAACTGTAAAAAATCTCAAGAATCAGCTAGGCTGAGATACAGACTGTGGTGAGGAAAGAATGGAGAAGGTGCTCAATCTTTTGTTCTCTTCGCTTTGTGTACCAATGTATCAATAATTAGTTGGGTTTTTTTTGTGTGTGCTTGTCTTTGAAAATAGCTTGTCTCACACTGTTACTTTGTTTGAAAAAAAAAAAAAAAAAAAAACAGGTCAGTAAGCTGAAGAGACACATCCGTTCTCATACTGGTGAACGTCCATTCCAGTGCAGTCTTTGCAGCTATGCCAGCAGAGACACTTACAAGCTGAAGAGACACATGAGAACCCATTCAGGTATGATGTCTGTCCTTTCAACATTGAAACCACTGACATAATCAAACTGCACATACTCTATTCCTGAATGTGCAAAGCAGTGTTGACGTTTGTGTTGTCAGAAAATGCGTTTACAAGAGCTTATTGATTTGATTCCTTTTTGGGTTCAGGGGAGAAGCCGTATGAGTGCTACATCTGCCATGCCCGCTTCACCCAGAGCGGCACAATGAAGATGCACATCCTGCAGAAGCACACCGAAAACGTGGCCAAGTTCCACTGCCCCCACTGTGACACTGTCATCGCCCGCAAGAGTGACCTGGGTAAGGCATGCCACCTTGTGTTCACATAGCTCAAATTCAGGTCATTCCTGCTGAGGTGGCCTGTGTGTTGGTGTGTGACTGAATAATGACGTTTGTTTCTTTACACAATTATCAGGTGTACATCTGCGCAAGCAGCATTCCTACATTGAGCAGGGCAGGAAGTGCCGTTATTGTGAGGCTGTTTTCCATGAGCGCTACGCCCTCATCCAGCACCAGAAGTCCCACAAGAACGAGAAACGCTTCAAGTGTGATCAGTGTGACTACGCCTGCCGTCAGGTTGGCTACCTCAAACTCCTGTCGCAAACCTTTTAGAATCTGTTAGGATTCCTTTCGTGTAATGTCATTTTAATCAGCTAAGATCCCAGTGTTGGATGCAGAATAAACCGGTTCTGGTCTGTCCTTTCAGGAGCGTCACATGGTGATGCACAAACGTACTCATACTGGTGAGAAGCCGTATGCATGCAGCCACTGTGAGAAGACCTTCAGGCAGAAGCAGCTCCTGGACATGCACTTCCGTCGCTATCACGACCCCACCTTTGTACCGACCTCCTTTGTGTGCAACAAGTGTGGCAAGACCTTTACACGCAGGGTACACCGAAGATCCTGTTACTAGAATAATATACTGTATATCAATCCAAGTCCTGAATATAAGCAATACGACATTGCCTAACATGTTATTTCCTTACAGAACACCATGGCCAGGCATGCTGAGAACTGTTCTGGGTTGGAGGGTGGTGATGGAGAGAATGGCACCCCAACTAAGAGGGGCCGCGGAGGCCGGAAGAGGAAGATGCGCACCAGGAAAGATGATGACGATGATAGTGGTAAGTTGGCATGCGCTGTGCTAATTGAAGTGGAAGTATTAAGTTGCCAGAACAGTAAAATACTGTGAATTTGAACTTTTGATTGGTTGGAAATGATACAAATAAGAGCCATTTTACATCTGTTTTACATGATGTCAAACAACACAGTCACTGAAATGGATGTTAACTGGAAATGACTACTCAAATGGTATTGCAGTTTTGGTGTTTTTCACATGTTTAACAACTACAAATAATAAAAATAGAATCTGAAACCATTTAGTACAGGACTGATACCTAATACAGTAATTCTTATCTTTTATATACCTTCTACCACTGAAAACAAACAGCAACAGTACCATATTTACTTTCTGCCCTCAGGCCTGTAATTCGCTTTTCTATCGGTAGGAGTCGCAAAGGCTCAAAATGAGAAGATGCTTCAATGAAAATTCCCATGATTAAATATCCCGTTGTTTTTTTTTTTTTTTGTGAGCAGTGTAGTTTTCTCTGATTAAGATTTATATATAACAGATTTATTTCCTATAATACATCGGACATTTAAGTGGATGGCTGTTGAATTTAATTGCAGTTAAATGACACATACAGTATTTGTATTAATATTGTAATTGTCAGGAGTGTAGTTGGATCACTGCACTGCAACGGGGAGGGTTATTTCAAGCGCCTGTGCCACTTCAATATGTGGGGTCACGTAGGGTGAGCACTGCGGTGACCCCTATTTGGCACAAACCTGTTGCATTGTAGTGACGATACTTGTATGTATTCATGTTATCATAATAATGGAATGTCTCTGTAAATGTAGCCAGTAAACAGTAAATTCGCACAATATCTAGAGGCTACTGCAAACATGAGACAATGTATATACCAGGTTCTTTTTTTTAATTTTTTGTTTATTTATTTTTTTTAAGTGTTGAGTTATTTTGGATGTCATTGACGTTTGCATCGTTTTTTTTTTAACGCCAGAGGGCGCAGTCTTACGGCGACTGTTCTACAGTGGAAATCCGGAGAGCACTGAGCTGTTCAGATATATTTATATAGAGCTTTGCCCACACACAGTTGATTATAAAATTGTTTGTCAAACTGAGCATGATTAGTCTGAGATAAGATGGGTATGAGCCTGGCAAAAACAAAAGCGACTGAACAAAAGCAGTTAAAATGATTTTAGGACAGTAAGCTTACTTGATGGCGCACACTTGTTTATTTCTAACCTAACCAAATATGAATTTTAATTATTGTAATTTCAGCAAAGCAATTACGTTTTAACAACGTAATCAAGAAAGTGTGCATTACCTTAAGAGGGGGAGGGGTGCCCTTTATGGAATGTAAAATCAGTAAGATCCCTACAGCCCTAATAATAACTCGGCCAAAAATTGCCCTCCCTTGTGTCATGTATATTAGATGAGCATGCAGAGCCTGAGCTGGATGACATTGATGAGGAAGATGAGGAGGATGAGGATGAAGATGCTCTAGAGGATGTGCAGATGGAAGTAGAGCAGGCCCCACCCACTATCCCTCTTCCTGCCCCAGCTGAACCACCTGTCAAGAGGAAACGTGGTCGGCCTCCCAAGAATCCTCCCAAAGCCTCACCTGCCAAGTCCATAGCAGCAGGTAGTAATTTCTCTATTCCATAAATCTTTATGCTCTTTTTTTTTTATTATTATTTTTTTTAAATGCCGTTTTCTTTTCTCGACTGTACAATGGGCTTATAATTAATTACCCATTTCTGACGGGTAATCTGTATGTACAGCAATTATCCAGGTGGAGGACGAGGGCACGGGTGCCATTGAGAATATAATTGTGAAAAAAGAGCAGGATGGCATGGATTCTTCAGCAGCTGGACCCGTGGTGGAGGAGGTGGATGCTGCAGAAGAAGGAGGTGATGTGGAGCAGCTCACCGTCCCAGAGGCCGCACCCAACGGAGACCTCACCCCTGAGATGATCCTTAGCATGATGGACCGGTGATGTGTTCACATAGACCCAAAATGTACTCACTTGTATGCGATCTCCCGTGCTGTCACCTTCCGCCTCCCGGAACACAACGCTATTCCTTTCTGCCGTGTTGTTGTTCAGTTTCTGATCTGCTCTGCAATGAAATGTTTAAAGTTCCTTTCTTAGTTTCATTACATAATTTTTGACTCGTTATCTGTGCACGATGGGGTTTTTCTTTTGTTTGGTTGCGGTCCCCCCGGGGTCGTTACACCCCCCCCCCCTCCCTCTAGAGCTGCTGATCCAATCGTCCAAAGTATACCATGTGGCTGAGTTGCTGAGATGATTGAGAGAATCACGAGACTGTCCAGCTTGTTCCTTGTATTTACCCAAGTGAAATACACACTGTCAGAGATTTCCTTTTTCCTGAATGAATATGCAGATAGACTTTAAGCCTGATTGGTTCAGAAGTACTGTCTAGGCCCAATCTAGCCTTGGTATTTAGAGTCACTGTTGTGGAAATGGGTGTGGTACAAAATCTGCCTAGGAATTTTTCTCTCCGCTCTGGCACTGCAACTTTGAATCTGTTTTATTCTTTAGTGTTCGCTGACAGTAGATTAGTGGAGTTTTAAGATCAGAAACGTAGTCGTGATTATAGGGCCAGGGCTGAGAACCTCCATCCAGTCAAACAAAATCTAAGGTTGATCACATTGTACAAAAAAAAAAACAAGTAGTCCTGGCTGGTCTTGCTTGTAAATATATTTTTTTATATTTCTTTTATTATGGGCGTTTTAATCTTTTCCAAACAAATCGATGACGACACCATTTTTTTAAAGCAGCAGTCATTTGAATTTGTGCCCCAAAGAATTTTAAATTTTGAAGAGGATGGAATACCTTAATCATGTAGGCAACACTTCATATTTCCTGCTTTTCTGCAGCTTGTTATTTCCCCTGTATTTAGCCTTTTCAGCCTTTTAGGAAATGAATAGTTTGAGGGTTTATTTCCCTAGTTAAGGACAGGAGGGTAAGACGGACTGTAAAAAGGTTGAGGGGAGAGGGAGTTGTACAATTTCATGAATGCCCTGGAATTGACAGCTTGCAGTAGTTTACACAGTAGTTCATGCCTGTTCTTTATTGACACTGATAAGGAAATCATAAAATGGTTTCTCACTGTCCAAAGCCATTATCTTGCAGCGTGTCTAATCTGCATACATTTCACAGTTTGAGCTGGAGAGAGATATTTTGATTCATTCTGATCTAAATGGGCTGTTTAGATAGAAATACTTCAAGATTTTGTATTTAGAAGGACTTTTTTTTTGTTTTTTTTTTCTTTTTTCGGAATGAAGTTTTCCTCCTACTTCTAATCACATTGCTTTTCTTTTAAGCTCTTAATTTTAGGTTGATGCTATTTTTTTTTTTCTTTTTGTACCTAGCTATAACTGTGTGAATTTTGCAAATGATCAGAAAACCAACATATAAAGACCTTTATTATGGCTGGTGGGGAATTGAGGGAATACGAGAATTAGGTGGTGTTGAGAATGTATTTCTGTACAGCTAATAAAAGAAATATTGTCCTATTTGAGTGGTGTGGCATTTTTTTGTTTTTTTGTTTGTTTTTTAATTTTTTATGAATCCTCAACGGGCAGCACTGCTGTTTACAGGAAAACAGATTCATCTCTCAGTAATTGATGATTAAATCCACTTGCGAGCTGTCAAACAGCCATAGAAATATCTGTTCACTTAAAACATGAGGTCACAAGTTCTCTGGAACCTGCCCTTGGAGAACATGACATGCTCTGATGGAGTGCTGGGTAGGGTTGGCTGTTGCAGCAGTGGTCCATCAAAGTGAAATTTAAGGAAATTATTCCATGGACTTGCTGTCAGAAATTATTTAAGGGCAAGCATCTTAAGCATAAAATATTTAAATACCTATATGGGCAAGACTTAAATGCTTTTCTGAGCTCGCTCTTCCAGCAATGTGGAGGCCAAGTTCAGGGGTGAATATTTGAAGATGCTGTATATGAAAATACTGTGGCTGGAACAGCTAGAATTCTTAAATCAAGAGGGACACCCAGTCAGTGGATCATCCCTTGCTTACTATAACCATGACCTGCCCTCAACTGAATGGCTCTCTGTAGCTGTTAGCATGAGATTGTTTTAAAAAAGCACCAAATGACACTCTATATCGTACCAACTGAGACATGAGCTTGTTTTATGCTTCTGTGCCCAAACATGAACAAAGACAAGCATCAAGACTCTTCTCTGTCCTGGAAGCAGACATGGGACTGTGGTAGCTTAGTGGTTAAGGCACTGGACCTGATAGTCCTGGGTTCAAATCCCACCTTTGCCAAGCTGCCACAGTTGGGTCCTTAAGCAAGGCCCTTAAACCCACCATTGCTTGTAAATCTAAAATTGTATCAGTTGTAAGTTGCTCTGGATAAGGGCTTCTGCTAAATGCTGTACATGAAAATGAATCTGTTGCTGTTTTCAAGTGGCGACTTAAGACTCATACTTGTTAAGTGAAGACTGAAAATGCAATACCATATTAAAAAAAACTTTGTTGTCATTTTTTTTATTTAAACAATTTATGAACTATCAATAAATTAACTTCTGGTTGGAGTGTGCTCTACGGTTACTGAATGTTTTGTCTTCTAATAACAATACAATGCACTTCTGTAATGAATAACGAACAGTTTCTGCCGTGTTCATGAAATACGTTACCAGTACTATCCACCAGGGGGTGCCATTGGCGTCATTGTTCGATTACAGAGGATCGAGTTTAAACGTTGTCTATATGGCACTTTGTGACTTGTCATCGTTTTTCTGCATATATAATAAGATCAGCTGTTGTGCCAGTTTGCATGTAATACAAACACCATAAAGTCATGGATAATAATGATCTGAAATTAAGTCCAGCCTAAACTAACAAACACAAGACACCATCTAAATACAAAATGTCAATTACATTAAAATACTGGGACATATATTGGATGTTTTCTTTCTTTTGTTTGACACGTCTAAAGCTTTGTTTAGCTGGAACACTCAGCAGGAGAATCATTTGACACTCTGCTGCTGGGACTGTGGTAGCCTAGTGGTTAATGAACTGGGCTACAGACCAGAAAGCCTAGGGTTCAAATCCCACTTCTGCCACAGTTAGGTCCCTGAGCAAGGCTCTTAACCCACCACTGCTTGTACTGTAAGACTGTATTAATTGTAAGTCACTCTGGATAAAGGCGTCTGCTAAATGACACAAATGTAAATGCTAGAATCGTTCTACATTAATTTTCGTTCTTCATAAAGATCGTTCTGTTCCATTAGATTTCTTGCATAATATGAATAACCCACTGCTGACTGCTACTCCCTGGATTCTAGACAAATCAGTACGACTTTGTAAACATCATGGCCGCCACATGCGAATCAATCCTTCATGGGACGAGCATAAAATCACTTAAACAGCTCAGAATTTCTTATGCAGATTTAAACCATACTTAATGTACATACTCCTCATATGATTTTATGAAGCACCACCCAGTTTGGGGTGTAGAAACCAAAAGGGGCGGAGAAATAAAAATTGCATTATCTCAGCAGGCTTATATCAGATTAAGCTCAGAATAGATATCCAGCATCTAGATTCTATTCCTCTAAGAGATGTTAAAAGATTTTCAGATTGGCCAAAAACATCAGCCAATAAGCAATAAAGACACTATTTCCAGGGGCACTGTACTATATCACATATATATAAAAAAACAAAAAAGTAAATTCCAATAATAATTACAATGGGCACAACAATTTCTCTCATTTTAAGTGCAAAAAAAACTTTTGTTTTACTTTTGTTGCTACTAACAGTTTCAAAGAAGTCATGGGATTTTTATCCAATCACATCAGTTTAGGTCTAGAAATAATCTGCAAGGTCTGAAACTAAATAAATCACAGAAACACGGAAAGCTTCTGAATGTGCATGGCTGTACACATTAACAAAACAGGTACCAGAGGAACTTGTAGGCACATTGATAAAACATCAACAAAATGTGTCTGATTTGAACAAAATGGACAGACATATTTGTTGTAACATACTGAGGAGAATTTCTAAGTTTTAGCCCAATGGCTTAATGGCTGCTTGAACAGTGCACAGTATTTGATTTTGCATTTGCACAGATCTGTAAATCAAAAAGTGGCTTTATTATGGAAAAAATGATCTGATCAACAAATTGGTTTACAAATATTTTTAGTAAGGCTGATGCAGGCTTCTGAACGAAGTGTTGATAACAACTTGGGTTATCTTTGTCGTCTTCCATTTTGCCACACTCCATTTTAAATGACCCCTGGCCCAGTGCAAACGTCTGAGCTTGTGGAGCTTGCTTAG
>JAVSBV010000103.1:4417768-4448507 GCA_033117975.1 Parotocinclus spilosoma
ACGGATATTACATACTGTACACGTTCTTTGGTCCGATTAAGTGGAATTTTGGTCCAAATAAGCGAAAAACATTACACGTATATAATGGGATTTGTTTTCGGTACTTTAGGATTTTTTCTGAATAAACGACTGGTCCCATTAACCGGTGGTACAATTAACCGAAATCGACTGTATATGCTGCACTGCAAAAACACATGCAGTTAAAATAATTGTCATCCTTTTGTGCTTGTTGTTGTAGTATTTCTCTGAGTATTAACATCTCAATGTATGTTTTCTTGCTTTGATTTCTTTCTGTTTTAATGTTTCCTCTACCTCTTCTTTCTTCTGCCTCAGTGAACTGAAACTGTCAGTCAGCGTGTCTCTGGTGGAGAGTCTGATCGAGGAAGTTCTGCAGGACTTATCAGTGGCACATCAGAAACTGGTGCGTTCTTCTTTGCAAATGCATGGTTCCCACACCTTTGAAGTAAAGGGTGAGTCAAAAGTTACAGGACACCCTTTTATTTCAGAATCAAAAGGGTATATGACATATAGGGAGCCTATCTTTTGGGCTATTTTCAGAGCATGGCCAACATCTAAAATCTCATCATATTTTTCCCAATGGGAAGGTGGTCCTGTAAGCATATCACAGGTGACCAGAATTGTCTCAGAAATCAACTGCTGCAGTCAGATTTTAGAAGCAACATCTCTTGTGGTTCAAATGATATTAACACAGAAAGTACAAAACTCCTGTTTTGTTGTTCGTCACAGGTAACTGAAGATGAAAATGACGATTTTGATGTCCGGGAAATACATCTGCCGTATTATAGCCACAGACAGACACAGTCACAACTGACATCCAGAAAAATCTGTTTCATTCCTCATAGCCAAATTCAGAGAAACTGTGTACGACAAGCAACTTAGTGGTCGTCTGAAGACTTCAACTGACGAAGAAACCTCAGCAATGGTTTTGGCTGCATGACGCAGCACGGTGCATGCAGCATGCAACCTTGTGTCCTGTCCCTTTTGATTCACCCTGTATGTGTATGTATGTGTGTGTGAGTAGTACTGTCAATGTTAAACATACCTTTACATGTAAAAATCCTATTTTATTACAGGAGAAGCATTCAAAAGAATACTCACAACCTTACAGCAGTAAGACTAACGTCCCTCAGTTAAGAGTGGTGGAGCATGAGTTTCCTACAGATGAGGTCAGTCAGGACACAGCTCTCCTATGTCTGCTTCTTTATGTGCTGTGTATATACATTGCTGTGGAAAAAGCTATTGCCCTGTCCTGATTGCTATTTTTTGCTTTAGATTCACATACAAAATGTAATATGAGAACATGAGAAAACACAATAAACAGTTTACATAATAAGTTTATTTACTGAAGGGGATATATGTATGCAACACCTGTAGCCCTTTGAAAATCCAATTGCCCCATGTCCCATTTATAAGTTAAGATAAGATAAATCTTTATTCGTCCCACTTTTGGGGCGTTTGGGGAAATTCACAGTACACTGCTTACAAAAATTAGCCAATGTTTCAAAATAAGTATATTTCTAACTGCTGATCTTGGAATTTTGAATCCCAACAGTCTCTAAAGTTTTTTAATAAAGAAAAAAATGGTGATCAGCAGCTCTGCATGTGGAAATGCATGGTTCACTGGAGAATGATTGAACTAAGTGTATATTAGCAATACAGCATAAATACATGGAAATGTATCGTTTCAAATACTTGAAATGGTCTATTTAAAAGTGCTTATAACAATTTAATATAATCTTTATTTCTAAACAATGTGCGCAATATGGTTGCTTTTTATTGTATAGCGTAATCATATAAATTGAACACATAAATAGGACAAAGTTTTTTTTCTTGAACTGAATGCTGTGTCTTGTTCTTAGTATGTGCCTGTTATCTGGAGAAACAGCTTCTGCACACGGAGCATCCGCCCTGCCCCATCTGTCAAAAGTAGGTCCCTCACACTTTCACGCTCGCCCTCAACATAGAAAATGTTTCATTAGTATTACATCAGTCTTCATGCAATACCAAAACTCATAACACAACTTTCTCCTCATTGTCAGTGTCAAATATAAGTGCGATGTCAGGCATAACTAACGGGTCTAAATATTATTCACCAACACCAACACCAGCAGAGATCAGAGTTTAGAGAGGATGTGCATAATTAACAGAACAATTTGCATGATGACATGATTTTATGCCTTACTATATAAAATGACAAGGCTATTTTTCTGCTAGATGTGCAGATAATTAACTACATTAATAATGTGAATTAACAAAGGTACTTCACATTATTCACAATGAATTGTCTAGGTATGTTTACTCTGCTACAGTTACTTAAGTATCTTTTTGTATTAAAATATTTCTCCTTTGGGTAAATTTCATTTAGGGTACTTTTTCCCATTCACTTCAGTAAGATTGTTAGTACACATAATAAATTAACTTTTTTCCTTTCAATTTTGTTGGCTGTTTTAATGAATTCCTGTGGCTGAATTTCTAATTCTATTCTGAACAATTCATATATATATATATATATATATAGTGTTATTTAGTTATGAATGACAAGCACCTTCTTCAATATGCCGAGAAAGTGTTATCGGCGGCCAACAACTGTAGTTATAAATTATAAATCTGATTGGTCAAATATCTTTTTTATTTGTTAATAAAATTCACGAACACTTCAATATTTTATCAGAAGGGTTATGTAAACACGTAGATAGAAATCAGTCTAATGTGTGTTATGGTGAATTGTTGTTTGTCTGTTTGTTTATTTATCATCAATGGCTGTTTAGACACACACGTCGATACACAAGGTTACTTCAAAACTAGAACAAATAAGAACAGTTTAAGTCAAAGAATGTAGCCAATGCATAAATTAATACAGATTTTTCAGTAATATGGGAATAAAACGAAGTTTTGAATTATACCTTGCTAGATCCCTGTTCTTTAATTACATCAGTGTGATAACTCACACTCATTGTTATCCCATTTATTAAAAATGCATGACTATTTCACCTTACATTAACTGCTAACCCTAGAGCTTCACAGTCACAGTGATATTTAGTCATGGATGACAAGCACCTTCTTCAATATGCCAAGAAGGTGTTAGACGATTATATATATATATATATATATATATATATATATATATATAATATAATATAAAATATATAATAACTTTCAGTAACCACTATAGATTATATTTAATGCCCTTCATTTAACAAAATTAAGAATAAGAAATTTTACTGTAGGGGTACTACAATCAGAGTCCGATTTGCGTAGGCAGATTGTAGAGCAGAATTTATCACTACACCTCTCTCACTGTCTCTCTGTTACTGCTTCCTCTCTCCCCCTCCCTCTTTCCTGGATTTGCACTGTCTTTATCTCTCTCCCTCTGCAGGTCTGTTGGAGGTGGAAGGCGAGCAGCAGGCAAGAGCGAATGCGCAGTCCCAGCAGGAGACGGAGGCAGACAGAGAAGCAGGGGGAGGAGGCGGGACATTGTTATTGGCGACAAGGCTGTCTGTCATGACAGGGCCCGCCCAGCCGAGGAGAGAGGTGGAGTCTGGTAGCTGTGGTGCTGGTGCCGTGGCCGCTTGTAGCAGCAGAGAGCCGCGGCGTCCCGAGCCCTCGCCTCCTCAGCCCCCTATGGACCTGCCCAGCGAAGGCCACACGCTGAGGCACTACACCCGCTCCAGGCCCCGACCCAACCGGCATCACCGGCAGCCCCCCAGCAAGGCGCAGGTATAACAAGAATGGATCTTAGGAAAAAGACAGGGAGGGGAGGAGGGGTGGAGGTTAGGCTGGGATGCAGGCAAGGGATGCTGGCTGAGAGGGATGGAGATGGAGGCTGAAGTGGGAGAGGGCAAGATGGGGGATGATGGAGAGAGTGAGGGGGAGGAATAGACAGGGAGATGGCGGCACTCAGGTTGTTGTAGGCAGCAACCACCGAGGCTGTATGTCTTTGCGCGTGTGGAGCATGCAGCAGCTCCAGGCTTACTCCATGCCATTTCTTTTTTCTCTCCATCCTTCTTGTTGTTATGCTATTTATTTCATAATAATGCTTGAAATGCATGAGGGAATAACGCTTTTTGTACAGTTTGACTTTTTTATGGTGTTGTGTTCGTGATTCCCAGCTGGATGGTGTGAATGTGTGTGTGTTTTTGTGTGTGTGTGTGTGTGTGTGTGTGTGTGTGTGTGTGTATATGGGTGGGTGTGTGTTCACACTATCAGAATGGGGCATGGTCGTTTTTTAGTAATTATGTTTTGGTCTTTTAGGAGTGACTTCCTTGTATTTTCATTAATAAAATGCTAATATCGAGGAGGGTTTTTCTCTCCTTTTAAATGTGCATCTCCCTCTTTTTCGGTCACTGTACAAGGTAGACAGAAAAAGGTTAATTGGAACAGTGGTGAACTGAACGTATTTTTCTTGTGATTGTGTGTGTGTGTGTGTGTGTGTGTGTGTGTGTGTGTGTGTGTGTGTGTGTGTGTGTGTGTGTGTGTGTGTGTGTGTGAAGTTTACATGTCATTGTGAGGATAGAAAAATCTGATATTTTTATCAAGTGGGGGATGTATGCTGGTCCCCAAAATGAAGATTTCACTGAAGCAACTTTTATGAGGGTGAGGTTATTGTAAGGTGTACATGAGCATTAAGTGACTACAGTAATTATATATCAATGTCAATTGTGTCTCCACAATGATCAAAAATTATATATTTTTAGTGTGTTAAATAGTGTTAAATGTTAAATAGCATCTCTGAGAATTAGTTAATTATGAAACTAACCATATTTTGATATTTTGCATTGCTCTGTGCACCCATATACATGTGTATGTATATGTATGAATCAATGTTTCTGCTGTTCTATCCGTTTGTGCCACTGATGGGGGTATTCCCTGGCTAGTGACTGATCAGTTGGTTGCCATAGTGACTGGTGCCAGTCTCATGGCAATTTTAAGTGTAGGAGCTTGTACAGTTTGGGTATTAATACCAGCCAATAACATCTAGAGTCATACTACATGTTAAGGGTAGTATAATCTTTCATGAGCATGTGTATAGTGTTCATATGTCTGAGAGGATGTGTGTATTTATGTATCTTTGGTACCTGAATTTGTATTAAGGCTTGCCTATTTGTCGAAAATGAGTAGTTGCTTTACTAGTTGTCATCGTGACTAATAAGGGTGCAAATGTAATTGTAGTGTCATGGCTTCACAGTCATGGCTGGTATAGTTAATACTATGTATGCTGTGGGGTATCGCACTGTGTAAGCCCTGAGTAAATGCTGTACTGGCAACTGCATGCCGCGTTACTCCGTGCTGGTGTCGTGGGTTGGAAGATTTTCATTGCTGTGTTGTCATGGATACCTGTGGGTGTATGTGCATAGCTGCATGTCACGCCTAACCGTACGGCTGTATATCTGATGTGTAACTTTTCCCATGTTGGTGCGTGAACCTCAGGGTTTTATGTGCAAACAGGTGGGCTGGCTTTGTCAGATTAGGGGACGATGACTCCACTCCCTCACTGCACAAATGAGGAAGGGGAGATAGAAACACTGCAATTGCTGCCTTAACCCACCCTGAAATGCGTGTTCCCCTGGGCATGTTTATTGCCCAGTGTGCCTGTCCATACTCTATGCAATTTGTTTAGTGGAAATCCTGTGGTTCCTCAGGAAGAGACTTGTGACTATAGTATGGAGAATTGATAATGAAATAACACTGTGCACTGTGTTTGTGGCTGTCCCAGTTAAAATACCAGCCTATACCTGTTTTTGCAGTAGCTGGCTGCATAAGCATTTCTCGCTTGCCGTCATGTTATATTCTCAGCTCAGCAATCTCTCATCCCCTCTTTTCTTTCAAAGTATTCCCTTAGAACAATGCATTTCTTCTAGATCCTAATACATCTCATCAAGCAGTTGCATAATGCTTTATTTCGGCTAGATATTTATTTTGGAATAGTGGTCTAGTAGTCAGACAATTCTGAACCGAATTAAGATGCGGCCAGCAGATCATTTAAATCCTGTAAGTTTGCAAGTTGGTGTCGCCACAGATCAGACTTGTTGTTCCACCACATCTGTCTAATGTTCAATCAACTTGGAATCTGGGGATTTTGGTGGCCAAGGCAACAAAATTCTTTCTGAACAAAGAGTGTGGGAGAGTGTATTATTCTGCTCGTTACTGCAATCAGGGTATACCAATTTGACAAGGGTACAAAATGATACCCTTGAATACCCAGAATCAGGGTTTCTCAGTAGTACAATTACCAAGACCATCAATATCCCATCAAGGGCCTGTTTTTTTCCTATTGTACATCCTTGCAGTGTTACTTCCCGATGTAAATTACACACATGTACCTGATCAGAGATGTCATGGAAAAGAGCTGGATTCATCAGAATGAATCCTGCTGGTTACTTTCTTTTGTTGCTCGAAGGTCCATGTTCAAAGCTTGCATGGTACAGTGAATAGAGTCAGAACCCTGTCTGTTTTGTGATTGCACAGCCCTATACGCCGTATTGTGGCACATTTCTCTTGAAACCAGCAGTAAACATTTCTGTGACTTGTGGAATAGTAGCCTTTCTGTCTATTAAGAACAGGAGAGATAGCCTTAGTTTTCCTTGTACATTGATTAGCCTTGGGTGCCCAACACCCGTATATTCTATTTTGTAATGAAACTACTGGCAATGAGCACTCACCACTCATGAACTGCCCTCAAGCCTTAAGGCTTCAGGGATGCTATGACCCAGTCATCTGGCCATAACCATTTAGTGCTCCTTAGTGTTGCTCAGACTGAGTAAGAGGAATGACTGTTTGGTTACCGTCTAATATATCCCAGATCCTGCCATGCTCAGCTGTAATGAGATAACCAGTGTTATTTGCTTCATCTGTTAGTGTTCATAATGATTTGGCTTATTGGTGTAATGGTAAATTGAGTCAGCCTACTTCAGGATATTGTTTTTTGTTAATTACACAAGAACATCTAATCTATGGTCAGAATTTTCATTTTCTTATGCACTATGAAATTTCATAATGTTATTCATTCTGCAAATATCATCTTGAAGCTTTTTATTTAAAATTATTTGTCTTTTTATTGCAAATTTTCCTCTTTACAGATTCTGCACTGTCTTGTTACTCAATATTATTCATAGCTGTCAGTATTTCCATATGTTTAAACATGCACAAATGTAATAACATCAATTTGCAAGCTTAATTAATCTCTAAGCTCTACAAAATAATGTGTCTCTCAATGAGCAAAATATATTTAGCTTGTTCTTCATTTTTGGCCTAATTTATCTTATTAGGTTTTATGCACAATATCTTTAAATATGGGATTTTAGTAAATCAGGTCCCCAGTCTTTCTATTTTTCAGTGTAGATTTATTAATGCCTGTTTATCTTTGCATAATTAACCATTTATTTCAGTTAGAAATCTTAAAACTCAAATAAAATATAAACCTGAAAGACTAAGTCAGCATGTTTTAGCTAGCATCAGCAGTGTTATAGCTAGCCTAATAAGCTAACTTGGTTTGCTTACCTCTATATCCAACAGGTCCAAAATACTTTATAATTGTAATATATATATAACATGATATGTAATTTATATTAATTTGATATAGGTTTTTAACAGTAGGCTTAAACTTGAATATACAATAATATGCCGAAAATGTGCGCTTCTGAAATTGTGGCTTCACAAATTTGCATACCGGTATTTTTTCCTTGGGACCTAAAACTTAAAATTAATGTTTGAATTTCAAAATTCGCAGATCCAACAGATGTAATCCATAGATTTTGGCCGGTAAATTGTATATATCATTTGTAGTGTTAATTTGTTAATAATAATAATAATAATAATAATAAATAGAGATGATTTCATAAAATTAATGTTGTACCTATTGTATCCAATAATGTAATAGATTTTTGAGATTTATGTAATTATATTATAAAATACAAACAGAGCTCATGCGTCATTTGTTTCCATCAAAAATTTGGACATTTTCAAAAATACTGGGGGGTTTAGGAACATAACCCCCGCAAATATCGGGGTATTACTGTATGTTAAAAAAACCCAAAACGTTTTGTCTGCATTCAAGTCATGTTAACTGGCAAAATTATTCTGCCTGAACTAATAATTACATGAATACATTCATTCCTACATCACTCACAACTCAGTCTGAAAACATAAGCAAGGCCTTGAACTGATAACAGGTTGAACAGGTAGAAATTATTTTAGTTAGCTGCTGATTACAGCCACAGTAAGAGGAACTTTACATGCCAGTTGGGATAAGCCTTGACTCTGACTTAACCATTACAAAACACAGATTTTTCTCTTATTATATATTTCTGTTGTTGATTTTCTTGTGCCTTGTTGTGTCAACTTTTGTTAGGGTAACAAACCCTTACATTCTACTATACGATCCCAAGTCAGACAAAGTTTGGGCAGTATGGAAATTGCAAATATTAAAATATTAAAATTAAAATATTTTTTCTATATAAAAGTAATTAATTTTATTTAAAAAAACTGTTATTTTATTGCAGACAGTATGAACCCAAGATATATCATGTTTTGTCTGGTCAACTTCATTTAGTTTGTTTATAAACATCCATCCCTGCATTTCAGGACATTTGAGGAGAAATGTTGGGACGGTAAAGCATTTGCTACTTAACACTTAAAAGACCTTTTAGCACAGAAGATAAGTAATTAAATGTTTCAGTTTTAAGTTGTGCAACAGTCCGTAAAACATCACTGTCAAATTCACAGGCGTGTATCTTCTTCTTCCACAACCATATATTTGTAAAGTGTGCAGCATGTAGTTTTGTATTGTCTTGTTGAGAAATGCATGGATGTCCCTGTAAAAGAAGTCATATTGAAGGCAGCATATATTGCTTTACAATCGCAGCATAATTTTTTTCCCTTAATGCTGCCATCACAGAAGTGTAAATGACCTTTGCCAAGGGCACTGACACAGTCCCATACCATGACAGATCCTTAGTGTTAGTACTTATTGTTGATAACAGCCTACATGATCCTTTGAGCACACTGTGTCCAGTTCTTCCAAAGATCAGACAGTATATGTTTCCACTGTATGATGGTCCATCCCACATGCCTCCAAGCCATACAGTCAAATTTTAAGTGGCATTTCTGAAAATGCTACATATCTTGGTATTGTAGTGCATGATTAAAGTTTCTTAAAGTAATCCATTGCCATGTGATTATTTCAGGTGTTGATGAATGTCGGTTCTTGACCGAGTGCTGTCTGAGGGGTCAGGGAGCATGGATTTACAGCTTAGGCTTAAAGGGCTCTTGACCTTTATGCACTGAAATTCCTCCTGATTCCAGGAATCTCTAAATGATATTATGCACTGTAGATGAAAAAATATGATTAAGTAAAATCAAATAATATTAGAGGAGGAATCCAATTTTTCTTGGAGGAACATTGCCTTTAAATATTTCAGTGATTTTCTCACACATTCACTAACAGACTACAGATCCTCTGTTCACATTTGCTCTTCAAAGACATTGTGGATACTTATGTACCAAATCACGATTACAGTCACCTGGAAAATTCTAAATCACATAATTATTTACTTTTTAAATAATCTAAAAAATTATATTATTAATTACCTCATGACTAGCCCTGCAGGTCTAAAATGCATTAATGGATGTTTTTGACAAAAAAAAAAAAAACATAAATATATTAGGGTCATTTTGCCTGCAATTAGATACAAGTAAATGTAAGAAACACTTAGGTATCATGTTTTCATTTTCCATACTGTCACTACATTTTTTTCCGATTTGAGGTTGCAATATTGTAAGATAAAGTTTTGAATAAACTTGTTTGAGCCCTATGTAAGTGTTTAGACCCTTGTGGTAGCCAGGTATTTCCATATGATGATGCTTCTGCCTCGACCCATTACAATTGAGATTATGGCTTGTAATCGGACCACAGCGTATTTACCTTCATTGTTTTTTTCCTTTATTCTCAGCAGTATCTTGGCATTTTCTGTTGTACTGGCACTGGCAAGACTGAAGCACTGGTGCCCACACTGATGGGCTAGACCACCAGCATTAGGGCACATACTAAGTGACCATTGTCACATTTTACAACAGTCTTTGCATTATCCTGCCATTTATTTTTGTATAGACCTGGGTGTGTTTATGTTCTTGCACATTTGTTTTGTGTTTTTTATAATGCACTGGAGTACAAAGTCTTTTAGAGAGCTATGGTTTCTATGGATCCCATTTGTTAATATTAGGTTCTATTTTACCTCATCTAGCATTGAAAGTGAATTCTTTCCTAGAAAAAGCAGCACTGAATGTTATTTATGTATACATAATTACTGATTAAATATATGACTCTAACCACAGAAGCATTACTACTAGCAATAATTTTTTTTTCATTTAATGGCCATCATTACAGACCTGCCATGACACTGATTGCACAGTTTTTTTGTGCACCTTTGTGTCTTTGTTGCACAATATTCTAAACAAATACTACACTGTTCACAAAAACAAGGGATATTTCAAAATGAATATGAAGAGGATCTCACAAGATCTGCTGGATAATTTGATCCTGTACATATTCCATCACTGTCAGTGTGTGTTGGCAGTCTTGGGTGATCATACACTCTACTCAACAGTCAATGTGGGGCACTCTGGTCCAATTTAACATTCTTCTGTTCACTCCTATGAATATGTCACTTACCTAATCACACTAATTGAGTTTGCATCTAATTTGCATAATCAAACAACTTTCTTTGACTTTACATTTGCTTTACTGATTATCTTGTTTGATAAAATAAAATTAAATGCTTCTTTTTGTAGTTTCTTCATATTTTATTTTGAAATATCCCCTACCTTTTGTAAGCAGAGTATTCAGTGTGCGTACTAATTCCTTTGAGTAGAGTTTGCGGGCATGTTTCACAATAGAATATTTTTTTAATATCCTTAATTAGCTTTCATCTTGTAAAACACATGCAGTAATGACAAACTTTGAAATCTGCCTTGGCTCGTATAATGCCTTTTTAATCAATGGATTAGGATTTGAAAATACCTAGTTTTATTATATTCTTAAGTGAAAAACCAATCAAAATGCAGGCTGTACCAAACTGATAGATGTTTATTGTGTATTGTGTTTTAATTGCTAGGGAAATCTGACACACGCAGTGTGTGCAGGGGAAGGTTAGGACCTCTCTGTGGGCAGGTCATGTACAAACAAACCCAGCATTCTGCAGGAGCAATAACTGAAAATGAGTTTCTCACAGATCTTTAAAACAGCATTTCTGTATAAATCTAATGATTTCTGTGCTGATAGGACTCAAACTCAATTAATTGTAACAAATCTGATTCTTGAATAAGCAGATATAGAAAAAAAATATGTTCAGAACGTATATTTATAGAAAGTTTCATTCAGGAGTTTCAGCAACAATAAACTAGAGTTAACCATCAGCTGCCTGTATGAAACAAGTTACAGACCATAATGGAATTTATAGCAAATAGCATATTAACTATGAAACACAGATTGGAAGTAGAATAAAAGGGGTCCTGACTGTACTTGCTAGCACAAGCACTTTCACACAAGTAAACCCATTTCAGAGCATAGGCTTACTACAGTTTTCTCTTTATCTGTGTAAGTGCATTTACTTGTAGTATTTCTCAAACAAATCTACTAAAATATTAAAACATTTTACAAGTACTTATTTTTATACAATATTTCTGTGAAATACAAATTTAAAATGTGAGAGTGTATTAACACAAACCATGTTGTGTAATTGAAAAATGTTTTTGATTTGAAAAATTCAGGATCAGTCTAAAATTGGTCGTGTAGATTGGTCATTGCCTGACAACATGTGTCCTTTGTGTTTGAGAGCATTTCCTTCATTCTGCTGTAGGTGCATATCTTAAACAAACAAGCCCCTGTTTGTGCTGCAAAAAGTGGAGGTAAATTGGCAGGCATATAATAAAATGCATAATTAAGTCTGTTCTGCAATTGCACTGATCTATAGCTGGTATTATGTTAATGACATTCCATTGAATAATCAGTGTATTTAAAAATGCAATAAACACAGGCTTAAGGAGTCATACCAAGGATTCTGTTAGCATTAAGGAATTCATCTGCCAGTTATTATGTCCGTTGTCTTCAGACTTTTTGGAGTCAGTAGGTTAAATGAGCAGTGAACAAAAGTGAAAAGATGAACAAGCTTAATTATGGTATATATTTGTACACTTTCCTTAACTGTTAACAAGTTTATGAAGCCCTTAGGACATAAATTATACACACGTTAATGAATTATGTTTTACTTTAAATAGATCATCAATTAATGAAACAAATAATTACATTCTTTTCTAAAACTAGTGCATTAGAATTTGCATGAAATATTTTATATTTTTACGTTTATTCCCTGTTGATATTGTATTATATTCATTTATACAATGAATAAAACTTATAATTTGACCAAATTTTATATGGAGGCACTCTTGGTCTGCTTTGCATGGCACACCAGCTTGTAACATGCAGGACTGTGCTGAGACTCATGAGTTTGTAGTGAGTGCATCTAAAGGTTTCATACACCTGAACTTAAGGGCTTTGGGAGGGCATGCAGTTGGACTGTCTGCGGGAGGAACCATACTGGTCTTAAGACCAAAATGCATGTCAATCCTCAAAGGTATTATGAACTGAGGCGGTTCAGCACCCTTATTGTCAGCTGTGTGGTGTCCTGGTAGTAATGTAGTTATGGTTGCCTTTTGTGTGTTTATTTATGGACGTGTATTCCCTTGATGTGTCCATTTTTCAAGAAGCTCCTTTGGATAAAAGCTGGGCCTGTGCAATGTGCAGAACATGGGTGCCTGTGCACAACAGAAAAAAGATGCAACTGAATACTGACTGCACCACAGGCGGTATATGCACTAGAAAGGTTCAGCACTGCAGACCAGCGTTCAACTACTGAGCCACACTGATTTGAGATTTGAGTTGAGTGCCATTAGTTTTTTGAAAACATTAAATTTATTATAAAACTGCATATTCTGATATGCTGTCCACCATGTTTGTGTATCAAGACTATCTCTTTCTCTCCTTCTTGTTGATCTTTCAATCAAATGTCTGGTTAGCACAAGCATCAACAATGCTGCCTTTAAGAAGAACACTTTTTAACACATTTTGTATCTCCACAGAATAAACAATTGCTTTGCCATGACTTAACTCGTGACTTGACTGAATTAAATCAGGAGAATGTGATGGTCACTTACAGACAGATAATAAATACTACCATGTGGGCTCTTGCTGAATGAAGCCAGAATAGTGGTTACCCTTGCTACATCCTTAGCAGTATTAAGTAAAATTAAAATACAGAAATCATCTGAGGAAGCACTCAATTGGGTAATTGTTGACCAATAAGATGAAGAAGATGATAGCATTAATAATTTTGCAAATGCAAACACAATGCATAATGCAGCTTGTGAAGTTGAGATTGGATATCAAAAGAAATGCTTAAAACCCAGATAAATTTGTAGTGTAACATAATTTGTTGCAAACAGACATGACAACTGACTCTGAGAGCCATTAAAGACTACAGCCTATTAGTCTAATTCCTGTATATAATTCTGTTTAGTTTAAACGTATTTTGCAGGATCTAGCACAGTGGGCTTCAAATGAAATTGGCAAGATCTGATTGCATTAAAGAAATGATTAGAAAGCCAAAGTAAGATTTAGGGTTTGAGTGAGAGACTGTCTTCACCAAGATTGATCAATTAGGCACCAGCTCTAATGTGTCCAAATATATCACACTTGACTCATGTTGCTTTATCGAGAACGTAACACTTGAACTGAATACACCTAAATACTTTGCCTCCGGAGGATATGAAATATGTGTGAGAACTGTAGCCTTCACATTGCTATCTCTATAAAAACCGAAACTCTTACTACATTCTACACAGGACTACATGCGTCTCTGGATATGCTCTGCAGATACAGCCATAATGAAAAAGAACACAACGTTCATTTTTGGTTATCCTCAAAAGATTTAATTGTGTACACTCTCTTAATTTTTTCCAGTCATTTCTGGGCTGAGTTTCACTTGCTCTTGCTGCAGCACCTTCTTACAGCTGAGGGCCAGATAATATGCTGTGTAAATAGCAAAACAGAGCTAGGGTCAATAGTAAATAGATATTTTTGATATTTGATATTGTGTCACAGTTTAATGCATTTCATTATGTCCTCAAATGATGGTATAGTTTATTTTTTTACAATTACTTGGAGGTTAGATGATATAAAGTGATGCATAAACGACTGGGTGTATACATATTGAGTAGAAATCCTACTTTAATCCTTACATAATATACTGTCTATTCATATTGTTCTAAACCAAATAACCCAGTGCTACTATGGCTTTAGTAAATTTATCAGAAGAAATTAGCAAACGCATGTTTACGCTTCAACGAATCCAGCCAAAGTATGTTTGCGGTGTGTAAAAATGTATGGAAATGTGTGTGGAGAAAGTCCTTGCCACAGTGCCGCCTTTTCATTTGAAGATGCAGTGGAGTGATGAGAAATCAGGCGTTCTGATAGGCCATTAGACTCTAAATGATTTATAATCCAATCTCATGCGGCTTGTGGCACTCTATTTGCATACTGTTGCTATAGCTCTGCAGTGGTATCTCTTCTTTCTCTCTCTTTCTTTTTCCTCCAGTCTGCAGTACCCACTCTGCCTGAAGGCTCTCACAGCCATTACGCTCTGGTGTTGGGTGTGCATACATGTGTGTGTGCTGGTTATGGATTCATGGCACTGTGAACAGTAGACAAAGAGGAAATCTTATACTGCGTTCCATCATATGTGGATGCTGTATGTTTTAAATGTATAGCTAATACAAATCAAATTTATACAGTTTTTCTTACCCTAAGTGATGATTATCAAATAAGACAGCTTCTTAATAAATGTTTAATTCCTTTTGCACTGAAGCTACAATGATTATGTGGATAACAAGAGGTTTAGCTCACCTATAAACATTTCAGTACAGTGCAAAAGTCTTAGACATTCTACATTTTTCAGTTTATATTCTGCTTATTATTTATTTAAGTTTCAGTCGTTAATGCACTTTGTAGTTCTGTACTTACAGATTATAGCCAATCTGTTTCTCTACATACTTTGTTTTTCCACTTTATTCTGTTATTTAATGGTAATGATCCCCACAGATCAGGTCCTATTTGGGTGGTGGATATTTTTCAGCACTGCTGAGATACTCAGAGATGCTGTTGTGGAGGTGGTGTGTGTTAAACTGGTATGACTGGATCAGACACGGCAGTGATGCTCTAGTTTTAAATCGCTGTTTACTTGGTGTCCACTTTATTAGACGTTAACTGTATTGCTATGCCTTATATACATATCATGAGATGTATTGGCACAAACATGAAACTCATTTTTAAAATAGAGCTTGTATGGTTAATGTCAAATCGTACAGGCAGACAGGGATTTGTCTAAAGGTTTGGATTTTATTAATATATACTTTGGTACTTGGTGTACCCAAAGGCTCAGGACTTATCATGGCTCAGGGTTTTCATCATTCACATGCTGCCCCAGATACATATTTTAAATGTTACTACAATCTTACATACATTCATACATATTGTTATGCCAAACAGGCTTCCATTATCCACTCTCAGTGTGGATAGATCTGATATATAGACTTGGATGTCAGAGACTTTCTTGACGCTAAACAATCATAACACTGAACAATGTTAATTGCATGCCAAGTCACCATTATGAAATGAAACATGTAGTGTTCACCATCCCTCATGTTGTTATATCCTTTTCTTGTTTTGGATATTGATGTAACACTAACTTATTTACTATATAAATTAAGACCATTACAATAATAAGACCATTGTGCCTAATCTGAAAAACATGTCTTTCCCAATCTGCTGTTTATAAGAAAGTTAATTATATTAAGACTGAAAATATCTTCTATATAGACTCCCAGCAAAGCTTAACAGTTTAATGCTGTTACATTATAGCAAACATTCCTTCTTAACATTTGAAAATTTGGTATTATTTCAGCAATAAGCCACATTCTGAAAGGCAAAATTGGATCACCATGAAGAACAATTTGACACGTTGTGCAATATCTGTGGGATCTACAGCGAAACAAACTACTCTCTGTTTCGTGATCCACGGAGTCTGTTACCTTTCTGCTTTCTCTTGATAACAGTGATATTTAGGTTTCTAATGTTTTTTATAACATACTTTGTAGGAGTTTAGGAAGTCATACTTACTTTTTAAATATGATATTGTGACTAATATATTACTGTGCAGAAGTCTTAGGACACAATTATAGCATATGTACCATTGTTTTTTGAAATGGTATAATGAACATATATAATTATTTCTCTGTCTCTTTTCTAAAATACAACCAGATAATGCAAAACAAAATGTAACACAGAACACAAAAATAGGGAATCTTCAGGATGCCGAGTTGAGCCTTCTGCCGTCCAATGAGGCTCGAACAAGAATTTTCTTTTGGGAAGGGCAGCATCCAAGAGACCAGTGTTTCAAAAGCAGAAACTAAGACATGTTGACACTCACAAAGACTGGAATGAATATCAGTAGAAAATGGTTATGGTGTTATGGAGCGATGAAGCAAAATTTGAAAATTTTGGGTACAATCTTTGACAATATGTTATATATGATCATTATACCTTTGCTTAGACAACAAATCGAATGGTGGCCTAAGGCTTTTGCACACTACTGCACGTACCAGTATTTCATATAGCCCAATCATAATTAATCTGACTCAGTCATTTTAAATTTCATTTTAAGACATTCTTTAAGGCATTCTTCATTGTAAAGGGATGTTGAGGCTCTGGAAACTAGTTCCAAAAATTGACAGTACAGTCGCACAGTACCCTGGAGCCACAAAACTGAGTAGGGGTCAATGTTGCAAAGTCGGAGGATCATCCACAACAGTACTGACTGCACTGGATACTTGGCCAGGCTATAAGGCACATCTAGATTCAAACCCCGGCTCCTGCAGTGTTGGGCGGGCATTTCACTGCTGCACCACCTGTTGCCCTGCTTGAAATACTGGATGTATATTTTTGTCAAGCAATGTGTACATCTCATAGAGTATAACAGAAGGAGTTGGGCAAAACAGAACTTAATAGATCAGTAATAAGTAATAAATGACTTGGTTAAATATAAGCTTATATACAGTTTGTAGATTGAGAGGATAAAATGAACATTTATATATAACATTTATATATACACACATGGTAAGCCAAGTACTTTTGAAATAATTGGGTTGAAAAGGAAATAAGTTACCACAATGCGATTGGCAAATATAGTTCTGGTTTGCTGCTGTTGAACACTGCATCGTCTAAAACCAGATGCTATGTTCCTAACTGCATACTTTACTAAAACAATTAGTAACAGCACGACTGTATACTGTAAACTGTGATTAATCCACTGCAACAAAGACATGCCAGTTTAGCTGTTTCTACTTAAAAATTACTGTACCTATCTATGTGAAAATTATCACTTCTGATGTGATTTTTTTAAATTTACAGCGTCATATTCAAATTAATTTATAACACAGTAGTTACTTGAATTAGAAAATTTTATTGAAAAGTAGTACCACTAGAAGGCATGACACTACCTAATTCCATGTACCATTAGTGGGCTGCCAATCTTCAAATACTGTATTACAGGATTCAGTTACAGAAATTATCATTCTGTAAAAATCCTTTTAGAAGCTCAAGTATCCACAAACCTCTACTTTTTACCATATTTTCAGAATATTATTGTTAAATCCTATATAGAACCTATATAGAAGCCTGGTTGTCCTCTTTTGGAACCACCAAGAACATTTGGCAAATTTCTTTATGCTCTCTGTTTCGTCACTGGAACTTATTATTCATGATTTTGGTTTGGACCTCTCCTAAAAGTGTCTGTTTTATAGATGTGTCAACGTTAGGCTTGGAAGCTGTTCTGTCACAAAATGGTAGAATACCCATCTTCAGTACCCACTATACAGTATGCAGTACACATGAAAGCAACCTTTAGTAACATATAACTGTCTGTTCAAATGCATACAGTACAACAATTGTAGCTGGAAAATCCATGGTGAAAATCTTTCTGTGCACTTACACCTGGACTTCATCCCTGCAAAAGTCCATCAACTTCGGCCAACTATTGGGCGCTTACACAAAAGGCATTAAAAAAAAAAGCAGCAGCTGAAATAACACAATGTGTCAGCATCATGATTTTATTAAATACAATCCTGTAATTACTATTCAGTAAATTCTATCAATGTTTATTCAGATTCCTATGTTATTTGTGTTTTTTGTTGGACATTGTTTATGATAATAATATGGAAAGCTTTTGAAGAAAAATGGTGTCCAGTGTTATGTTAGTTTGCTTTTATTGTCTTTTATATACTGCTCACAAAAATTAGGGAAAATTTCAGATATTTTAAATGCAGTTCTACAATAAACACTTAAGAACAATTTGCGAACATGCCATAGCTATTTTCCTTACCCTTCCTTCCCTTTATACGCTCTCATATATTGTATTTTGGCTATTGGGTATGTTCGAATATGTCAGAATCCTGAATAGACTGAGAATAAATGACTGTCTAACTCCTTTACCGAAGTTTTATCCTAGCAGCCATAGGCTTCAATCCAATCCTGTTCACATGTTAGTTTTGTAATAACAGTCAGTTTCAAAGAAAAATTACTTTCAACAGAAGGAACAACCTATTACCCTCATATTGATCCCAGAATAAGCTAATTCAAGATTTACAGCAGGCTTCTTTTGTTAGTAAATTATTTCCATGACTAATGGAAGTGTCTAATTGCACTAGGAGTCAGGAGGAACAGAGACAGAGAAAGGCTGAACCTGGGCATGCTTCTCTCTTGGGACAAAACAACAACAGATGTGCCAGAGTCACAAACATAGTACAGAGTACCAATCCTGCCCAAAAACAAACTAATTGTTTTTATTTGTATGTATACTTAAACATACTGTTTTGTGTGGAAAGGGTAAAAAATTAATAAAGAGATGGGGAATGTGAACAGTATACAACAGAATACATAGTGCAGCAGCCTACACTAAAAACTAAAACAGATTTGGTAAGGTTTGCTGAGAGCAGCTTTTCAGTATCAGACCTCTTGTCCAGTTTGTTCTCAGTGAGTTTCAGATTTCAGCTTTGCATCCACCTTGAATAATATGTTAGGTTTTAGCAAGTAACCTTGTCTTTGTTTTCTCTTTCTGTGTAGGAGCAGGCAGCTGAGAGCGAGAATGAAGTCAATGAGAATATGGGGCGGGTGGATGAGGGCGTAGAGGAGTTTTTCACCAAGAGGATCCTCCCTGATGATCAGCTGTAAGTATACACCCACACCAAACTCATCCTTACCTCTGTAGACTAAGATATTCTGTTTAGAAACAAGTGTTAAGGCGATGCTCTTCAGAAAGCTGACCTCTTGAGGAAATGTCATGATTTAAGTACACAGTTGTGAGTAAACAAAGTAAACACAAAATGCATTCAGAAAGTCTTCAAGTCTTTTTTTCACATTGTATGTTGCAGCCTTGTCCTAAAATTAAAAGAAACAATAATAAAGGTTAAGGTTTCACTTATAAATCTGCACACCCCATAATGAGAAAGTGAAAACAGAATTTTAGGTTTTTTTTTTTAAATAAACATAAATATAATATAAACATAAATTTGCATTTCCATAAGTATTCAGACATTTTACTCATTACATAGTTGAAGCACCTTTGGCAGCGATTACAGCCTTCAGTCTTCTTTTTGTTTTATGCTATTAGGTTTGTGCACCTGTATTTGGGAATTTTCTGCTATTTTTTCTCTGCAGATCCTTCAAGCTATGTCAGGTTGGATGGGGACAGTCATTTTTACATCTTGGGTTCAGGGCAGGGCTCTGCCTGGGCCACTCAAGAACATTCACGGAATTACTCCAAAGCTAATTATGTGTTGTATTGGCTGTGTGCTTAGGGTCATTTTCTTGTTGTAAAAAAAATTGCCCCAGTCTGAGCTTAGAATTGAGCACAAGAGGTTCTCTGAACATTGAGGTTCAATCCTGATTTTATCATTGATGATTGACCTTCTGGAAATTTTTCCCATGTGCACACAGGATCTTCGGCGCCCAGCCAGAGTGACCATTGGGTTCTTGGTCACCTCTCTTACCAAGGTTCTTTTCCCCTTGATTATTTAGTTTGCTGTGGAGTTCAGTTATAGGAAGGTTCCTGGTTGTTCTTCTTCTTCAGACTTCTTCCATTTAAGACTTATGGTGGCGACTGTGCTCTGAGGAACTTTGAATTCTTTCTAGGCAGTTCTTTTCTCATCATCTTGGTTTTTGCTATTATATGCATTGTTAGCTGTGAGACCATATATAGGCAGGGTGTGTCTTTCCAAATTATGTCCAATCAATAGAACTGACCACAATTGTAGAAACATCTCAAAGATGATCAAATTCTGTTTTCACTTTGTCATCATTGTATGTACATTTGCTGGTTGTCAAATAATTCACCTTCTGCCATGTTTTACATTCAGAAAGCACCAGAGGGAAAAATCCCTCAGTAAAGCACAGTCTGCAGAGTCCACATGTGGCACAACTTCCACTCCTACCAGCACCTCGTCAACCACCACTCCCAGCTCAGCCCCCACAAAAAACATTAAGAAGAAGTTTGGTGACTTTTTTGCCTTTAAAAAGGTCCGTGCTGGTCGAGGAGCCAAGAGTGAGAGTACTCCAGAAGGAAAGGTAAAAAAGACTTCAATAGCAGACCTCATCCGACCCCTCCGGGAAGCAGCACGGGCCGAGAAAGAGCGTGAGAAAGAAAGGGATAGAGAAAAAGAGAAAGAGCGTGGGAAAGAAAAAGAAAAGGACAAGGAGAAATTGGAAGAGGAGAGCATCAATGAGGCACCCATCACTAGTCCCACCATCACAGATTCATCTTACATAGTACCAGCTATAAATGACAAAATGACACCCCAAGCTCACTCACCTCCTTCCATCCCAGTTCTTGTCCCGTTATCTACATCTGCTTCTACCCCCACCCCTACTGCTTCCTCACCTGCCAAAACTGAAGAGGTCCCAATATTGTCACCCACAAAAACCCCCAGCCCAGTATCTGCCATGTCACCATTGGAGGGGGAGAAGAGCCGGACCTTGGAAAAAAGCCGGACCCCTGATGGGGAAAGAAGACCGAAACCTACACGCCGCTCACTTCGAGAGGGCAAATCTCAATCTCTTATCCTACTTACAGGGCTGGAGCAAGGGCAGGATGTAACTGTCACACAAGCTAAGGTAAGAGAACCATATGTTGAAATGTAATGACTGAGTTAAGACAATGATCGTTTTCCTGTGAATGCTGATGTCTAGAAGGTTCAAAATGTGAGTAAATTAAATAAGTACAAATAATGAATACAATTCTGAATACATTATTAATAGTTTTTAAAATGTATATTCTAATATTATTAATTGTACATTAATACTGTTAGGGTTCCTACCTTCCCCCGGTGCGTTCGGAGCCATCCTCGCCGGTTGCCATTACAGAGCCATCGGTGGGACGGCTTTATATCCACTATTTTAATTCTGTCCAGATCCCGAACAGCTGCTTCGCGTCGCCAGGTCATCATTATTCCAACGGGGTTCCATCGCCGTTCGGGTCTGACCACCGGTACCCTTGCGCCCTTCTGCATTTCCTAGAGATAGTGGTTAAGTCCGGGGGCTTTTAATACCGATGGACTGGTATGGGCGGGTAACCCCTGAGGTATTTAGTTTGTTAGGGCACTTTGAGGGTTTTTCCCATACCGTACTCGTGCGCTCCTTGCACGGTCAGAGCTCGTGCTCTTCGGTCGTCGGCACCTACCTAGCCTCACTCCAGCCGGGTGTTTGTTCTGAATAGGACACTCCCGGTCTGGCTTCTCCGTTTTAGAGCTCACGCTCGCCCTCTGGCGCTTCGGCCAATTCGTATTCCAATTCAATTCGTATTTGGGTTTATTATCGTGTTCTGTTGCTTCGCACCTTTCGTGTGTTATTCACACTCGTGCTATAAGCACACCCTGAGCTTATATGCTCGCCTTTTTGCGCTTTAGCCACTTCTTCGCCCCCTCGCGTTGCGTGTGCGTTAGAGCTCACGCTCGCCCTCTGGCGCTGCGGCGTTCTTTTCCACTCATTACAGCAGCAACCCGGTTTTTGTGTTAGAAGGACACTGTCCACCACAAAAACCACCACATCTCATAACAGATGGTGTATTATTTCAGCATTTATTGGACAGTGTGGTTTTTATTTTTTCATTAAATTATAACCTTAACTTGACTGGCTCAAAAGAACATATATATATATATGTATACACACACACACACATACAAAATATCTGTAAAATAAAATAGACACACACACACACACACACACACACACACACACATATATATATATATATATAAATACTAATGTAAGAACAAGATAGTAACTCCCTACTTTCACTTAGAATTTAATTGAACATGATGAAAAATTAAGGCATTCCAAAGGAACTCTTTCTGAACACATTCATTCATTCAGTTTTTTTTATCTGCTTTATCCCATTCAGGATCATGGGAAAGCCAGAACAATCTGGAACAGCCATAGACAGGGCGTCCAGTCCATCATAGGGCACATACATTCACACACTAATACACACGTCTTTAGAATGTGAGAAAAAACCAGAGTAGCCAGAGTAAACCCATATGGGTATGGGGAGGACATGCAGACCATGCTAACTGCATCGCTAACAGGCCGCTCTGTTATAAACACATATAAACAGATACGTTTCTCAAGAGAGCAGACTACAAAATTAACATTTTTAACATTAACATTTCTTCCACAATTTCCATGCTTTTCTCACTGCCTCACTGTTCACCCGTCTCTTCTCTCTGATCTAAGATGTTCTCTTATAGTAAATCCCAGGTTTAATTTAAGGCTGACGATCAGCTGGTGAAGTTCCTTTGGGTC
This sequence comes from Parotocinclus spilosoma, assembly GCA_033117975.1. Lineage (NCBI taxonomy): Eukaryota > Metazoa > Chordata > Actinopteri > Siluriformes > Loricariidae > Parotocinclus > Parotocinclus spilosoma. Next base: position 4,440,747 of record JAVSBV010000103.1, read on the forward strand.
CAGTACTAAGAAAGCCTTTAACCTGGAGATCCGGTGCTAATGGAAAGCTTGTGTCACAGCAAGCAGTCCTAACCAGGATAACACTTTTGTTTTTTTTTACAGGAAACATTTTTTTTGCTTTAAAGCTATATTTTAGAATTGAATTGTTAGGTCAGTAAAGAGCTGGATTAGTCATGTTTAATTCAAACTCTCTTCTCACTTTTTAATGTTAGCTTCATTATCTGATTTATTTGTTTAATCATGTACTGTTTTTATTATCTCATTCATGATTGTATTTTTGTTTACTTTTTCTTGATTTTTAAATGTACACATTTTTTAAAATATTTGAGCTGTTTTTAAATATTTTCTGATTTAAAATATGAATAATATTGTGTTTTTCTATGTTTTTCTATTACAGACTTTTGATAGTTGTTTCTATATGTCCTCCTGTATTGACGATTAAGCTTATTAGACTTTTTATTTGTTCAAGTTATTTTAATTATTTATTTACCTTCTTTCATTTTTTCTTCCTTTCCCTCCTCTTTTACCTCACTCAATAATTTCAGTCTTTTTCTTTCCATGCTTTATTATTTCTTGTCTTATGTTTGTTTTCTTCTTGTTTATTATTGTATATGTATTTAAAGCTATATTACAATCTTTTAAAAATGTTTTCATATTTTATCTTTTAACTTTTCTTGTTTCTTTTTATTAGTTCCTTCCTTCCATTTTCTTTCCATTACTTTTTTTATTAGTCTATAGCTTTTTTGTGAGAAACATAGCAGCATATAATCAGCAGTCAGCAGTAGAAGTATACTGCTCACAAATAGTTGGGGATATTTAATTTTAAAATATCCCCTAATTTTGATTAGAAGTATATAAAAGCATAATAATTTTTGGTTTCTTAATACTACTTAAGTAAAAGTAGGTTCTAACATTTTATACTTGATGGCAAGACATCAAGGCTGTTCACTTAAATTACTGTTTGGTAAGACCATCTCCCTGCCCCATGAGCTGTACATTTTAATGCCAAACAGAAGCTTTTAGCATGAGTCTGTCCTCTCAGTGGGTCTCCAGAACGGTGGTACACATTCTAACGATGCCACGCTGCTCCTCTGGGATTTTGTCATAATGGTTCTGTTGAGTTTAATAGCCTGAAATTCATCCGTGCTGCCATGGCATGTTGGACGGTAAACAGAGTCATCTGCTGAGGCATCCAGGAGCGGTTTATGAGTCATAAGCATCGCTGAGCTCATCATCCACACCGCTATTTTGGCAGAAGAAAACATGAAGAGCTGGTGTAATAAAAATCTTCCAATCATCACTATCTAAACAACCACTCCCACCATTTTAGGGAACAAGCAGCTGCTAAGGAAATTGTTCTCTATATTGCAAAGGTTTGCACTTTGATTTGTTTTGCTGTTTTGTAGAAAAAAAAGTTTAACCATTGGTGAGTTGCAATATTTCTCAGGAGTTAACAGTGGTGATGATGGTGCAACTGAACAACAAAAAGTACAATACTAAATGACATTCAAGATCACATATCCCAAGGACCCCAAATCAGAGACAGTTAAGACAGCATGGAAAATGCAAAAATAGGGACTTACATTAACTTTTATTTCACTGCTAATAATCTTTGCTCTTCAAACACTCGTCTTTACTGCTTTTTGGTCAAAATCATGATTATAATCACTTGTTGACGTCACCTGTTAAAATCACAGTAATTTAGCTGTTTTCCTCATTACTAGCTCTAAATAGCTCTAAATTGTATGAATCTCAGATATTTTCGTATAGATTGGACTAAACTTTATCACACATTTACAGGGGTTGGACAATGAAACTGAAACCCCTGGTTTTAGACAAAGGTTTGGCTATAGCAGCCCGGCCTTGTATATTAACCCTGTGGATCCCGACGGACAGTTCTGGTGGAAACAGGAGAGTTGAGATTTAATTCTGCTGTGATTTACACCAGATACAGTATATTCCTATGGGTGTAAGTACAGACAAATATAGGTGTGAATATATTATAGAGATGTTGTAAACTATTCTAAAATATACATGGGAATATATCATAGGGAAACTGTAAACATGTAAACATCTACAGATGGGCTAGAAGGTATTTATATTTAATGACTTGTCAGCTTGACTTCATTTATTTGTTATTAAACATCTTTTGCATTTTAGCCATTCAAAAATAAAGTTGGGATGGGCAAGTTAGAGCTATTATCAGCCATTGGTGATAGATATGGCATTCCATTATGGACAGGTGCTTCAATCAGATCAAAATTATAGAATAATATTAGGACTAAGAGACTCTACACTAAACTCTGTGGTCATCTGAAAATGGCAGAAGTCCACTCAACATTACGGCAAGTCAGGCTCAATGATGATCAGAAGTGACCCCAGTGAATAGCACTTTGAGAGCTGAAAAACTTCTGCTCCATCTGACGAATCCTTAAGCTCGATCAAGAGTTAGCAAAGCACTGCAGCAGCAACCATGGAAACCAGGCAGCGGTGGCCTTCATGTGAACATGCAATTTCTGGTAGCTTGCATTCCTGGTTATTGGAGATCCCTAGGTCAAATGAAATCTTAACATTGTTGAGAAGTAAACCTGCAGCACTTCTTCCTAAGCCAAAAGCTGCAGAGCGAATGAAATTCGATTGTCCATTCCCCAGAGATGTGACTCAGAGTATGACGAGAGGTCATGTCTTTATTTCACATGTATCGACAAGGACAGCTGACTCTATGCGTCTGTGGGCGGCGAGACTCTGCAGTTCAGGGTTTGATACGATAAATGAAAGGGAGTCTCTGGAGATTCGTGCGAGGCTTTGCTTTTCGAGCTAAGCGCTTTGCAGGTGCAGTCAGTACTAACCTCACTCAGGCTGCAGAAACGTGGCACTGTCTGATTATTAAACCTGATGAACATCACAACAAGGACAATGAAAGGATGTATAGAAAAGCTACACAGAAAAACTTTCTATCCACACCATTTCTATTCTACAGTTTAACAGCAAATATCAGAACATAAACAATAAGATGAACCTGCTTAATAGGACTGCCTTTTTCTTATGCTGCATAAGACTGCACTCTTCTCTTCCACAGTTAAAAAGGCCAGCTTTAGAGCTACTTGATTGAAACCTTGCAGGATACCCAATACCAAGATGTTTGCATTTTTCGAACAAACAAAAAACAAAACAAAAATAGTTTTATCTAATTTAATAAATGGTGGAAAGATCGGTGATGGTGTCAGGGTGTTGACCTTTAAATTTCCTTTAAAATCAAGCTTCGATATTCCCTAGGCCAGACTGGTCAGGTTGCAACTGTTGATATCTTAAACTATAGGAGGAGAAATGGCTCCAAAAAAGTAATGTGGAATAATAATAATAATAATAATAATAATAATAAGGATACAAATAAATAAAACCTAAAAAGCGAAGGCATGCTATTTCATAAAACACCTTAACAAATAATTCTCATCATTATTATTTTATTTGAATAAAGGATACTTCAAACTTAAATATCTTATAATGAAAAAAAAATATTTTTTGTGACCAGGGTTCAAATCCTACCTCAGCCACAGCAAGGCCCTTAACCCACAATTGCTTGGATTGTAAGGCTGCATTAAATGTAAATCGCTCTGGATAAGGGCGTCTACTAAATGACGTAAATGGAAATGCAGTCGATTCCGGTTAATTGGACCACTGGTTAGTAGGGCCAGCTGCTTATTCGGACCAAATCCTAAAGTACCAAAACAAATCCTATTAAATACGTGTAATGTTATTCACTTATTTGGACCAAAATTCCACTTAATCAGACCAAAGAACATGTACAGTATGTAATATCCAGTATGTAATCTGCCATTATTACCCAAAAACTACCAAGTTTCTCCCCAGCCCTCTACTGCCACCTACAGGTCTTTGCCTTTACATTTAGTACAAAAAAACAAGCCACAGATCGCCACTTTCGTGTCAGATCACACTGGATAAGTTCTTTAAACGCTGACTGGAATTTAGTAAGGACATCCCGTCTTGTAACATAGGGCATGTTCATTTAATCGGACCATCCGGTTATTAGTACCAAAACCATTGTGTACCGATGTGGTCCCATTAACCGGATTCAACTGTATATATTTATTATTCCTGAAATTAACACGACAAGTAGATAAATGTAGCAGTAGCACTCAGTAGCTGTTGCACTTCATTAGTAATAGTAATTCAACGCCATAACCCACCAGAAGGCAACACGAGAGATCTGCAGTGCAGTCTGTGATATTTTGAGTTTTACTGCAATGCTGCTTATCAGATGAAAAAGCAAATATGGTTTCATGTTGAAAACGAGTGAATGATCAACCAGGGAATGGCCAACAACAGTTTAAAAGCACATTTGTGAGTGCTGCATAAGAAAAGAAAAGAAAGTTAGCAACCACATTTGTGGTGTTTGATTACCAGGGACGCCTCCAGGAGCCAAACGCTGCCCGATCAGCACAAACTGAACCTAATGACCATCTTCATTTACACGTTTCTTTACCCGCATTCTCTCCATGGACAACTTTCTTATCAATCTCTTTTACTAAGCCTTTCTGTCTCTCTGCTTATGTTACAGTGCAAATGGAAAACCCCTGGAGCTTCAGTGGAACAGCGTCTGTACTCAGTACATGCTAGAATCAAAAACGCGCTACTCTTTTCACAGGGCAGCATGGACTTTAGCAATGTCACCCCACAACCAGAAATCTCTGTCCAGACGGAGTGGAGTTTGTATCTCCCCGTGCCTGCATGTGCCCTGTAAAGGATTGGAGACTTAAATAGAGTTGGTGTCTTCAGGTCTCCAGCCCCTCACAACCCTGTACTGGTTTGAGCAGGCAGCATTTATTCATAAACAACTTTATCTGCTTGTTAGTCAGGGTAGCAGAAAAGCCGGTGCCTAGCCGGTGGCAATGCTAGACAGGGCACCAATCCATCACAGGGCATGTGCACTCACACATTCACACACTAACTTTTTAAACACCAATTAATCTATCACGTCTTTGGACTGTTGGAGGATACTGGAGTAAACCCACACAGACACAGGGAGGACATACAGACTCCACACAGACGGAGCCCAGGGTCGAGATTGAGCAGGTTTGAAATGGGACTAACAAAACAAAAAGGCCAACACCATGTTTTGTGCTCATTGAAAGCTCGCTTAAAGAGCAATTTAAAAACCGCACTTTTAGTCCTGATTAAAGAGTGTATATTAAATTAACTAGCTTTTATGCAGTAAAAGTTTCTTTTATTGAATGTCTGAAGTGAGTACTGATGAGCTGGTGATAGCAAGTGGTTGAAAAAGTAGTCTTGGTGTCAATTCTGCTTTGTGCGCATTGCCGTATGTTTTATGACAACTTTGGCCACACTGCTCACACACCATCCAAAAAAACATGAGCAGTGTTTTATGATGTCTTTTTAATCTTTGTCACTCATCCAGGTCATGGTAGACTTGAGTGTTTCAATTGAAGAAGGAACCAAGAAGTCAAGTTGCTGTCAAAATATCAGTCCAATCTGTTAGGTCAAATGGAACATTGCATATGCCACACAAGGAATGTTAAAACATGGTTTAATAAACCAAACATCATATAGTATGTACACTGCTTACAAAAATGAGTGGATATTTCAAAATGAAGATGAAGCGGTTAAAAAAAAGAAACATTTGACTTTACTTTATTAAACAAGATAATCAGAAAATCGAATGAAAAGTCAAATAAAGTTTTTCGATTACACAAATGAGATGAGAAACTCTATTATGGTTATTGAGTAGTAAGTGATATGTTCAAGGGGGTGAACAAAAGGATGTCAAACTTGACAAGAGTACCCCTACATTGCCCCACATTGTATAGGTGTATGGTCACTGCCAAAGCACACTGACAGTGATGGGGCATGGACATGATCAGATTGTCCAGCAGTTCTTGTGGGATCCTCTTCATATTCATTTTGAAATATCTCCTAATTTTTGTGAGCAGTGCATAACCAAATATTTCTTAGGTGTAGATTTTATTTTACACATGGCACATTCAGTTTACATCACTTTTAAATGTTTCAATAGTGGAGCTTGTATATGAAGCAAAAGCAAACTTCATTCTCCATGCATCAGAAGTGCATGAAAAACAAGCTCAGAGACTCGCACACCACCACAGTCACCAGTGCGAAAAAAAATTCAAAGTGCTTACACAGTGCACTAGTCCCATCTAGACATTACTTTTTTATCTGTAAGACTCTTTAACAGTCTCTCTCCCCATGGCCGGGAGGCTAGCGTCCTTTCTTCCATGCTGGTGAGCTCCTCCAAGAATCAGCAGTATCTGTCTGCGATTAGCACAAACTGGCGGGTTAATGAGCAACTTCTGCCTTCCTCCCGCCACACTACCCAACCATTATTGTTTCAAAATAACATGATTTAAAATAGTCATTTTTATTCTAAATCTAACAGCCATAAACACATCATACTGTTCAACTAACAAATCACAAGGGTGCTGTGAGAAGGAAATATTGGGGGGGCGACAATCCCCCCACCATTGTTAGCTCCATAGATGGCACCAAGACTAACTATTACTTATCAAATATGTATAAGGTCAAATCCCAGCTCTACCCAGCTGGACACTTGAGCAAGATGTTGAACCTTGAACATGGACATAAAACAGATATAGTGTTAGGATACGTCTCTAATTGAGCCTGTGATTAAAAAAGAGAAGCTGTGAACCCTTCAAGTTGCATTATTAATACTAAGCCTGAGCCTCACTGAAGCCTAAGGTGATGCAATGCTGCTGCAACAAACACTGACAAAAAAAAAAAAAAGCCTACAGGCACCTCTTCCTATCAATAAAATACTGACGGCAGGATAAGAATCTCAGGAAGTCATGATAAGCTTGTCAAATCCCATCAGCAAAGGTGATGTTACACCTCTGGGAAGAGTCCAGTTTTACAGCACCAGATTCAGTTTGAAACTCACTAAGTCTCAGCGGAGGCTCTGATGTTTGTGAGCAGAATAAATCTATAGATTCAAACTCTGCTGCAGAAGAAAAACAAACTAAATAAAGTCAGCCTGAGAAACCAGGGCCTGAACTCAAGGAAAAAATATTTTAAGATTTACTGGAAATGAGATTATGGATTATAGATTAAGATTATAGATGAGCATAACATATTATTGATATGTTTTTATCATTTGTGTTTAGTTACATTTAGCTCAGTTTCAGTTTGTATGGTTCGTTTCTATTATCATCTCTTAAAAGATTTCTTTAGAAAAAGAGAGACAGTAGGGATGTAATGGATGATGCACACAGCTCATGAATTTAGAAACCCAGGGTCAAATATGATGTTTATGACTTACTATCTCAATAATGAAGACACACTGTAGACTTCACGAGCATCATCCCACCCACGTTACTTGGGGCGTGTTTCTCACTAAAATGGTGCTCTATCCCACTAAAATCACAGCAGTAAAGAGACGCCTTGCAACTTCACTTCAGGCATTACATTTCCCATAATTCCAGAGCAGCTTTCCAGAGGGTCGTTACATATCAAATCACTAAAGCAAAAGCATTATTTAAACTAGAAATGCTCCTGATGTGTATATATTAAAATGAGTCAGATCAGTGTAATTCATTACATACTACTAAGCTTGTCAATAGACCAGCGGGTGCACAAACTTCTGCATATGATTACAGTAACCCTACAAGCAAACTAGCCTAAACAGCAGTCTGCAAGTTTAATGATGACATATTTAGCGTCTTTATATATATATATATATATATATATATA
>JAVSBV010000103.1:4448607-4460940 GCA_033117975.1 Parotocinclus spilosoma
GGGTTTACTCCGGGTACTCCGGTTTCCTCCCACAGTCTAAAGACATGCGTGTTAGGTTAATTGGTGTCTCTAAAGTGTCCCTAATGTCTGAGTGTGCTGAAGTTGTTCCTGCCTTGAGCCCTATGCACTGCCTTAGGCACTCTCTCTACAGGATCAAGTAGATAAATGAATGATTGAAGATACATATGACTTAATAAATACTTAAAAAACGTTATGCATTTTTTTAGAGAAATACTTTTCCTGGGTGCTGTTAATGTAAGTTATACCTAAAAGCTAACGGGTAGAGTGGTCCTTGCAAGCTTTTACTGTTATTGTTTATTATTTTGCTAGGGCTTAACAGCTTGATGTGAGAATTACTTGAATAGCAAAAATTAACATTTAAAAACAGATATAATTCATATTGTACTCAGATGTTCTAATATAGATTTGTACTGTACTGTACTTTAGATATGTACTGTAGTGTAGTGTTATTTTGTAGCAAGATCTACCCAATGATTCTTCTCATGCCTGCTGTTTCCTTTTAGAAACACTCGTCTGAAAGCTCCTCCAGTTTTGAGCAACGGCTCCATGTTATGCTTCATCGCATGGGGGTTGCCAAGACACCTCCCTTTGACTCCAAAAAGAGCCAGGTAAGGTTTGTTTGTGTAAGATTTTATGGGTATGTGACAAGTATGAGTTTCAAAATGGTAATTTTAAGGATTGTACAGTACAGTTGAGTCAATCTTGTATTTGCAATAACTTATGTATTCTATTTATAATTGTTTCATAGCTTCAATAATCGAAAAAAAAAACAATTCTAGTACATCCACATATTTGTTGGTCAGGGTTAGGGTGTCCCAGCAACACATGGCTCCGGGATAAGTGTGCACTGGAGGACACCCCTGTCTATTTCTCAACTGGCAGGGCTTGTTGTTGCAGCAAGACGATCGTCTTTAATTGTCTGTGTGATGCCCAACTTTGCCATTAAGCAGCACCAGGCCATTGGTGGGCAAACATGTTAGACTACTCTGCCACCACTTATTTACATTGATAAGCTATAACAATAAAACCACTAACAGGCCAAGTGATTTAGATTGGCAGAGTGATGCTCTGGCCAACGTTCAGCAGGCAAACCTTCCCAGGAAAAAATGTACTGTGAAATTTAGAGTTCACAGTTCTATTATGAATTTTTGATGATAATTTGGCCACTTCATGGTTCCACTGTCAAATTTCATAATACTGTTGTAAACTTGTTTGACTATGAACTGACCATAAATTATTTTAGTTCTACTATGGATTTTGATCGTAATTTGGCCACTTCTAGTTCTACTGTCAAAGTTTACAGTACATTTGTACCAACATTGTTGCAGACCAAGTACACACCTTGATTATAGCTAAATTCCCAGAAGGCGCTGACCTTTTTCAGTTGGCTGATCAAACATCTATGTGCTAGACAATACATCTAAACACCCACCTTACAGACAGTTTTACTCTGGTTTTAATGGTTTGATTGATCAGTGTACAGTGGATTAATTATTATAGTTTACTTATCTGACACTGACATAGTAGCCACAATTTATTTAAAATCATAATAATATTTCAGTCTTAAAAAACATTACCTACCACCTGACAAGGCCCCTGACGATGACTCAGCTATACAATGTGCAAAGGCTACATTTTCACTGAAATACAAAGGTCACTTTTAGTTTTTCCTTATAATGCAATATAATGCCATCTCCGTTTAAAATCAACATGAAAGTATATGTTCTTATTATTGTTGTTGTTGTTGTTGTCTTTATTTCTGTTTGTGATGCTTTTGATATGTTTTTGATATATTGTAATTCTGTAAAAGCTATACAGTTTGCACTATGTCATAATTTACCATTTTAAATAGCTTATTTTCTAAGCATGTATGATTGGAAAAACAAAAATTTTTTGTTTGACTTAAAGTCCGTTAACACAAAGAAGGTATATAGCAATAATAAGACAAATTGTGTATTTACTTAATTATTTTAACTGACATTTTGGAATTTCAGCAGAATGCATGTCATGTTGTTAATCCATTATTAAAACAAAAGAAAACATGCATTTCTTAATACTAATATAATATTACATTAATATATATATTAAATATCTAATTATATATATAAAGAAAATATAATATTTTTCCTCATGCTAAATATTTTCTTTAACCTGTTGACAGGGACTTATTTTGTGATTTGTGTATTCTAATGAACCTCCATTTTTGTTGCAACCACAGTTTTTAAAATATCACTTCAAGTTAAAGAGGTATTGTGCTGAATGAGGGATAAGGACAACAGACATTTCAATTAAAGCTGCATTATTGTCTTACAGAGCAAAGACGAAGATCTTAGAAAAGCCAACTCGGAGGGTAAGGCCTTTCTATTATACTTTGTTATCCTTGTTCTTTACATTACAACTTTTCTATCAAGGCTGCTGGACATTTTAGCTGTATCTATGCTGTGATTGAAGATCTGTGTGGCAGTGGAGTCCCTACGTGAGCTGTATAGACAGAATAATGTTATCATCTTTAGAACTATAGAGTGGGATGGGTCTGTGATATGTAAAATGTGATATAAAAAGTCGAATTTAGTGAATATATGAATGGATGTGATGAAATGTGCAGTAGTTGTGAACCTGAACTACCAGAGCTAGGCTTTAGATTTTAGCAGAACTGCTTAATAATTAAATTAATAAAGTGCATGTACAGCTGCATACATTTTAAATAGGCACTGCATGTAAAACATAGTCAGTTGTCTTTCCTATTTTAAAACTATGAATTCAGCAGACACAGAACCTTAAAATATTCAAAAGCATCACACAGTCAACGCAAATGTATCAGCCCTTGCTATTCTAGCATCAAGAACAGAAAGAGCAAAAACCTCACCAAGCACTGAGATCAGTGGAATCCTGTCTTGTTTCTGTGATGCAACTGGGAATTTTAGAAGTCCAAAGGTGTTCAAAGTGTTTACAAATTAAAACCTGATTGGTTGATACGGGTGTTACTTAATTATTATATTGACACATAGACCTGCATTTTTTGCAGCTCTGTGAAATCCTAGGGCTAGCTCTGTTTTATTACCTAAATACCATGGAAAGAAAACTTCCAATTGGACTGTAATTGTAACGTTCCTTTCACTACACCTTCAACAAAAGAACAAGACAATTCCAACAGAGAGATCAAATGCAGTTGTGTGATCTTTAAAATCAAAATAATATAATAATAGCATAATAAAAACTGTAAATGATGAAACCATTGTTAGTTCTTAAAAATCTACAGCTTTCTCTGAAGACCTCCAATGAATCTTGGCACTAAACTCAGCAGCAGTATTGAACTCTGATGGAAACTGTACAAGTTTACTGATGCAATAGGTAATCCAGTGTGCATCCATAGACAAGATGACATATGCCTTAATGAATTGAAGTGCCCTGAGCTGCCCCTCTCAAAAAGGCTGTCTATACACTTCACTGCTCTTCACAACTGCTTTAGTGACCACCAGAGCTCAGAGGGCAAACATTATCGTCTGTCCTTGTACTATGATTATGTGTGTACATTGGAAAAACGAAGGAGAACATTCCATTATTACTCTTACTATGTTACAAAATTAGAAATAATATATATAATAACAGATATAAGTCTATAGTCACCTATATAGATTAGTCTCAGACCTTATAATACAGATCTCAGACAGTAGCAATCTGACAGCAAAAAGAGCTCTACAAAGCATGTATTATCCACTCTGCTGATTGGCTTGATTGTTCTATCCTAGTAGTTAGCAATACAAGGTTAACCATCAGCCAAACCAACTTGTCAATTATAAATGTCAGCAAAATAATTAGCACACTAATTTAACTTCCTGTCACAGCGTGAGCTCAATAGCACACTTTATTAATACTTCTTTGTACAATGTTAAATGTTTAAAGTTGGTTTTCTCAGTTTATTTCATGTAATATATTACCCTTTATGCACTGTTGCTGTGTTTCTAAATTCTTAAGTTTAAACATTGTATTTAATAAAAAAAATTTTAACAGAACAAAATAAAATGACAAATTACCTTTACAATAGAATTATTACAAGTGACATGCATTATGGATCTTATAGGAAAAACCCCTCCTCACCAGAGCCCAAATACACCACCCACAATGGGAATTATTGCATTGTAATGTTGTAGGTATTTCAAGTAACCAATTTAAATTACTTCTTCACAAAAGTATGGTAACTGTCCAATCTGCAGATAACAGGCAAAGAGGAGGATCTATTAGAAATTCCCCTGTCCCACTATATTATAGAGATACTATTGAGATACTACATAGGGATTTCCCCATAGGACATAATAAAAACAGGGCTCCTATTATCAAGATATTCATTATCCAATCATTTATGAGAAAAAAAATAACAGGGTTTAATTGTATTGAAAAAGCAAATGCAAAAAAATACAGTTTTTATGACATTCTGTTCAAATCAGCGGCAGTATATAATATATGATCCCAAGCCATTTTAGTATTGTTGTAGTTCATCTAGTGATTGATGAGTTAATTTAGAATTGATATCAGTTTTAATGAGGACTGCTTACTAATGCTGTCAGATAAATACGGCTAGCAAATATTAATTATCAGTTCAGGAGAGTTCTATGATCTGTAATTACAAAGTTTTGCCTTTGAGGCACGAGGGGAAATCCATCACATTGATTGCTAATAGCACTAATTGGAGGTCTGAATATTTGCTTAAAGCTTTTAATTAGTCAGTCCAAATATGACTTTAAAAAAGTCATCTGGAAGTCTATGGAAAATGTAGCTAGATGTGACTTTTATTCAAGTTTCTGTTCAGAGTCAGACTGTCAGTGCTGTTAAACCTGCAAATCATTTAGCCATCCATTTGTGAATTCTTCAGAATTATTAGAAACTTGTAGGTTTTAAGCATTACGCATTTTATTCACAAACAAAATACAAAATATTAATTGCAATATTGTTCGGAAATTCCATTTTTTAACTATGCTTTTTCCTAGTCCATGGTCTGTGCACTCTGACACTGGATGGGACACCAGTACGCTGGGTAACCCTGTGAATCTCAAACTGGCCAGAAGGCACATATCACAGTGGTGAATTAAGTTAACAGTGTTGGACTATCTGAGATTTTTACACCTGTGAACCATTTGATTTTGAATCAATAAGTGTACACTGGGTTAAAAAACAAGTAGCTTTGTATATACCATCTTTACAAGCTTAATGTGTCATTACATATGTCTTCACAATTCTTATTTCATGATTCTGTTGAACTAAAACACACATAACCATAGTACATAGATAGCTTAGAGGATCTATGAACTCTATATGACTCTGGATATATCTGGTCTCCGAGCTCTTGTGGCCACTGAAGGACTGGTGTCGTATAGTATAGTCAGTCTTTGTGAGACAAAAACCTTAGAGGTAATGTATAGCTTCTATGAAAAGCTACCTTTTTTACCTGTTTCTTTCTAAACAATATAGTCAGTACAGATGAACATTACATTAGGCCGGTTAAACGTGCGAGAGGCATTGTTAAATTAATAGCACTGGCTTTCAGAGAAATGTATTTGTTACAAAAAGCAGAATTTCTGGAAATAGTCATAAAACACAAAGTGATGTATTAACTTTTTATACATTTTTATTAACTTTTTATTACTGGATGTAGACCACGGGTTGCTATGTGCAGCTTGTCAGCCCCCTTTTTTCTATGCAAATAGGCTTTTATTAAATATAATGATCAATAAAAATGGCCCCCTTAAGACCACATTCGGATAGGTATAATTTGCGCTCAGCAGTAACACTGAAATTAAAGCAGCATGCACTGTTATGTGTATCATCCGTGGCAGGGTTTTAACACCTCAGTGTCACTGCTGAATTGAGAATACTGTCCAAACCAAAAATATCCACACACACACACACACACTGTGCACCTACAGTATATGGTAGTGTACATAATAAATTGATCAACATATCGTTCAGAATTGTAATATCACTATTACCATGCTGAACCAGTGTACTTGCTGTTGTGTCTTTCTTTTCTGTTGCTGCTGTTGTACAGGACTATATCAAAAATTATTGTAATTGTTCAAGTTCTTCACACATTCTCAGTTTGGGATAGTCTAGGACTGCAGACAGGCCAGTCCAGTACCCATACCCTCTTCCTCCTTAGCCATGTCTTTTCATTGTGTGCAGCGTCATGTTGAAATACTCGTGGACTTTCCTGGAAAAAAAAATGTCATCTTGAAAGCGGCGTATATTGCTTAATTTCTCAATTTACTTTCTTTATTAATGCTGCCATCACAGAAGTAGAATTACCTTTGCCAAGAACATGGACACAACCCCATAACATTACAAACCTTGGCATTTGGACTGGGTTGTTAAAAATAGTCTGGCTGGTCCTTTTGTCTTTTGTCCAGAGTACAGGGCTTCTGGGCATGGTTAGCATAAAGGTTTCATTTTTGTGCAATAAAGAATTAAATGGCGTTTGTGATTGTCGTTTACCACTTTAGTAATTCCTTGCCCATTAAATTATATCAGTTATTGATGAGGAGTCGGACATCACAGGTGTATTTAAATAACTCTTTCATAAAAAACTACACTGCTTGCAATAATTACGGGTATTTTATTAGGGGATTTTTTGTGAGCAGTATATTACTATACTGAACCAGTGTATTTGATGCTGTATGAACTTAATAGTCTGTTTCTGTTTTTATTCAGGAATCTAACATACTTTCTTCTTCATGTTAGGTGCAATATTGGACAGCAAGCCCGAACCTCCACCCACTTATGTGAAACCCCGCACTATGTCCACCTCCTCAGGTGATATATAGTCGGGTGAAAGCTAGTGTTGTCATTGTCTTCTAATTAGATTTTTAAAAATGCCTTTTAAACTCTGTACAGAACAATTAAGACCTTTCTGTCTCCGTTTAGATACCAGACCGGTGCGTGCGGGAAACATAGAACGGCCACCTCTCCCTGAGCGACCTGTAGGCCCGCTGCCCCCCAAGCCAACCCTCAAACCCACACTGATACCTGCTGGTGAGACTACTGCTGTCCTCAGGACCATCTCTCCAATACCCAGGCAGTCTAGTCCCTCTGCAGATGCTTTGTCAGAAATGACGGAGAGTAAAACATTCTCCCAGCTTCAAGCAAAGGAACCTCCAACCCCCTCACCACGAAAAGAGATGACTCCAGCACCTTCGCCCCGTAGGGTGCCCAGCACAGAGCCCCGCGAAAGAGCTGAGAAAGCACAGTCAGTAACTGAAGGTATGCGGATATTGGCTGTCTTATCCAAGAACAATTCTGATTACAAAGGAAAATATTTAATAATCACAACCTTATTTCACTGATGCCTTCACTAGAAGCTTTTACTCACTTGGATGTAACAGGCTTTCCATATCAGCCTGTGCCGGTTGTGACTGTGGAGGAAACATGGTCAGAGTAGCTGTTTTGCTTAGCTTGTCAATATGTAGGCCACCCATCTTGCCTAGCAGTTTCTTCCATTGTGCTAATGAGCGTACCCAGCTGTTTTTCAAACAGCAAGCCCCCATTACACTAACATGGCACCATCAAAGCCCTTTATTCATGCTCTTTACTAGACCCAATAGTCACATTACACTCTGTGCCTGCCTGTTGTGTACTTTTCTGTGAGGGATTCCCATCCTTGTACTATAGGAATCTATCGCTCTAAGCAGTGCGGTTCTGATTATTCTTGTTTTGTATGTTAGGTCTGATATGCCAGCCATTAATATGTTTGAAATATTTGCAGTTGTCTATTATTGCAGTAGAAAAAAAAAGAAAAATAAAACCTGGTTTTGACTTTATGGGAAATGTAGTCCCTGCAGTAAATTTGTCATTCCCACTGGTTCTGCTCAGCTTTTTAACTGATGATGGAGCTGCCCCTTGCCCTCCCATAGTGTTTCCTCATCATTTTTTAGCAAATGCTGAAATTTTGGAATGAACACCCTATCACAGTGTGCACAGCATTACATTTGCATATACATATTATCTTTCTCGCTTTCTCTCTCTCTCACACACACACACACACACACACACACACACACACACACACACACATTATTATCTCTCTCTCTCTCTCTCTCTCTCTTTCTCCAACACATACATTATTTCTGTCTTGCTCTCTCTCGCTCTCTCTCTTTCTCACACACACACACACATAACTGATATTTGTTGTACGCTTTCTCAAACAGATTGCGATTTTATTTGATACTTGCTATTGGTATTATTAAACCTAAAAAGTGTGTGCCATTAAATGCTTGTTGCCATGATGGCAACTCTACAACTTTACTTTACTCTTGGAATTGTAATTACATCAGAACATGCAAGTAATTCCATGCTTGAGTCGCCAGTATAGTAACTAAATAAACTTTAAATAAAACACATGCATTGTGTGGTATAGAAGTGTTTGGTCTGTTAGAACACAAGGAAACACAAAGACATTTAGAGTGTATATACCTGTATATGAATGTCATAAAACACTCCCACAGTACCACCAGGGAGTAACTATATACTAATAAATGTGTACTGCTCACAAAAATTAGTGCATACTTCAAATTGAATTATCCACTCATTTTTATAAGCAGTGTAGTTCCGTTTTGCACTAAACAGTATGCTGATGCAGTTACACTGTGACTAGATGATATAATTATATGTAACTCCATTCTGAGTTTCTTAATGCGTTGCTTAATCCATTACGGTATAATGACAAGGTAAATGTAGACACCTCTATTTAAATATATACTGCTCACAAAATTTAGGGGATACTTCTAAATGCAATAATCATTAAATATCCCCTATTTTTGTGAGCAGTGTATTTTAAACACTTTACACCCTCCTAACTCCTGTGTACCTGCATGTTCTGTGTGGTGGATTTGGGACAATGGAGACCAATTCTCAACCCCTTTCCTTTATAGAGACCCTTCCTAAACCATGGCCTCGCATGAAGCCCTCACCCCAGCGCCGTGCTGTCTCCGTCCACGAGGACACCTTGCTCCAGCATGTTGCCCTGCTCGACCCTGAGGGTGAGCTTTCGTCTCCATTACTATTCTGTAGAAATATTCTATACCTTCCTTCTCATTTACCGAAAATAATGGGTAATGTGTACAGTGAACAAACGCCATTAAGGACCACTGAGTTCATGAGCCCCTCTTTTGAGTTTCTGAAGTCGTACTAGGCTAATTCACTGTTTTGTACTCATTCTTGATGTTGTGAAAAGTAATTTCTTAGGGCGACCAATGTTTACAAAGCACAGTTACTTTGTGCTCAGAGCTTCCACAATTATATTACTATCATATAATTAAACTGTAAGCAGATTGTATTGTTACAGTATTGAACAGTGCCGTGACATCTTCCCTACACCTAAAAGCAATATGAAATTTAAATGTGTATTATATAACAGCCTAGATTTTAAACACAAAGTATTCATAGACAGAAATTTCAGAGACACAAGTATGCAAAAAGTTCTGATTTCAAAAAGCCATGTGGGTAAACCATTATTATACAGATTTCTGTTCCTTCCCCCAACCCCAAGCTAAACAATAAAAATATTAATTCTGTCTTGCAAGATATGCATGGAGGACAAGTTACACGAGTTGTTTGTTGTGCTACTTTACATTATTTGAATGGCTTTGGGTGTAATAATGATTCATTTAAAGCCCTGTCATGATAAAGCATATATTCCTGTTTTTAAAAATGTGCAAACCTGACCGTTTCATTAAAAAAAGACAGATTCTATATATTATTCTACCATTATCTTGCAATCTACAAATTGGTGGTAGATTGGTGTTAAAAGGATATCAGTAAATTTTTGTAATATTTAAAAGGGCAGCGTGGTGGCTCATTTGCTAGCACTGTCAACTCACAGCAAGAAGGTCCTGGCTTCAGTCCTAGGTGTAGTGGTCTGGGTCCTATCCTTGTAGGTTTACTCTGAGTAATCTGGTTTACTCCCACAGTCCAAAGACATGCATGAGGGTAATTGGTGTCTTTTAAGTGTCCCTACTGTGTAAGTGCTTGTGCCCTGATGGCTTTTACGCCGTGTCTAGTGTTGTTCCTGCCTTGTACCATGTGCCACCGGTTATGCACCAGCTCTCCCATGTTCCTGTCCAGGATCAAGCTGATAACAAAGTGAATGTTTTGCTGGCACCTGTGCCCAGAGCACATACAGTATAGACATATACATGCCCTGGAAAAGATACCAGTCCATTGCTGGGCTTGTTTAGGAGTCTCTGTTACTTTGACTGTGCTCCCCACCCTCAGAGATGGCCAAAATCTAGTCTGCATATGATGCCCAACCCAGCCAGAAGGAACTGTCAGGACTCAATCCTGGGTCCCTGCTATGGTGGGATAGCCCATAATGTTTTTAATGTCAATTATTTCTGATCATGTATGACATCATTTATTAACAATTTAACTTGATATTTGCACAGCCTCTTCTCTGAAAATATGAAGTAAGCAAACTCTGTTATGTCCCCAACATGCCTGTGGATTTTACAGTGATCATACAATTAGTTTTACATGTCATCCTACCTCCAGATAAATCTTTTTCCAGGTTCTTATTTATTGTACTGATTTTCCAAGAGGTAAGAACTGAAAAGTTGTCATGAAGCTCACTATGTGGTTTACATATCACCTGTTTCAGAGCTGAAAGCTGCATTGCCCAGGCTACAGAGGTCACCGGTGCGAAAAAGGGTAAACATGGGGGAGCTGGAACCCTGCTCTGAGGACTTACCTGAGGTTGAGGAAGGTGAGCAGAGGTGGAAAAATTAAGGGGGGCATCTTCAGACAAGAAAATCAAAGAAAAAGAGCAAAAATGTACTGTATACATATAAACTATGGAAACTCCATGATAACGTTATACAGGACTTTCTGACATGAATATATTTTTATGACACAATCTTCCCTAATGGGGAGCAATACCAATTTTTTGTTGTTGAATATGTACAAGAATTATGACTTACTGATTTGACCTGACAGCAGAAGTCCAATCACAGACAATGTAGGGAAGATATTGTTTACTCCAGGGACAAAGCTATTCCCAGTTTTTGAACATATAAACGATACATATTACAAAATGTATATTTTCCTATGACTGTTATTGTTAATTATTGAATTAACCACTAATTGGCCACTACATTAGGCACACATTCATTTGCTGTATACAAATATATAGTCAGCCAATCATATGGCACATTTAGGCATGTAGACTTGGTCAATATGGCCTGCTAACATTCAAACCAAGCACCAAAATAGGAAAGGAAGGTGATTTAGGTGACTTAAAATGTGCTGCGGTTGTAGGTGCTAGATGGGCTGGTCTGACTGGATTGAGCTGATAGATGTGCATGTGCCTTTTTGTGTATTATCAAATTCCCCAAATATTATAAACTGAACCAGCTTAATCTGGGAAGTGCCTGTACTATTTATTGTCCCAGTAAGTACACCTGTGAACCTAACCTGGACAACCGGGGATAAAACAAAAGTAAAAAAAACATTGAAGATGTTAGAACAAGGCTACAATTACCTTTATTGAACTGACGTTGCATAAAGATTACTTACCATGCAGTGTGAATACAGCCAGGTGTTACCTCAAATTATATTTAAACAATGGTTTCATTAATTCCTTTATATTATTTAAATGTTCTGGTAATTTTTGCAGTGACATTTTGCCCACTGACATTATTCTGATATGATCTCTTACCTTAAGCCAAACCTGAAGTGAGAGAGGTTTGCAGTGCACAACATGATGAGACAGACAGCACTACTGCCAGTGATGGCCAACCAGAAGCAAGCCTAGCCAGGATCAGTGAGGAAGAGGCCACCCAGGAGAGGGAGGAGCTGGTCTCAGAGCAGCACACAGCACAGGGAGAACCATCAGACCAAAGAACTGAAACCCCCTCATCTGAGACAAATGTGGACTGAGCCCTGTGCAATTTCTATTTTCTATCATGTCTACCTTTGCCTTGCACGTCACATTATGTACAAAAGAATGAAATAATGAACAAATGCGTTTTAAAAAAAAAGAGTAATTCAATACATATAATTGTTAATAATTATTAAAAAGTGAATAATGTTGTGTCAAACTGGGTCTGGGACTATTTTAATTTTGAGAAAAGTTTGGACTTAATGGAGAATTGAGACATCTTATAGGTAAATTGGCTGTTATATTGTTTTTCAATTTCAATTACGATGAAAAAACATTTACACATTTGTCTATAATGAGAAAAAGAATCGAAGCTACAGTGAGTCCAAGAAGTATTTGATCCCTTGCTGATTTTCTTCGTTGGCCCACTAATAAAGACATGATCATTCTAT
>JAVSBV010000103.1:4478570-4504246 GCA_033117975.1 Parotocinclus spilosoma
TTATATTTGGCTTTAAGTTTTTCAAACTGTGAAATGTTTTAAACAGCAATTTCCTTTCCCCTTTCTATTTCTCAGAACGTCTTGGCCAAAGCGCTCTATGACAATGTTGCAGAGTCTCCAGACGAGCTCTCCTTCCGGAAAGGTGACATTATGACTGTTCTGGAAAGGGACACACAAGGACTGGATGGATGGTGGCTCTGCTCGCTGCATGGAAGACAGGGTATTGTGCCAGGAAACCGCCTCAAGATCTTGGTGGGCATGTATGACAAACAGCAGCTGCAGCAGTCTCCCAACCCCCAGATGTCCTCACCTCAGAGCAACCTTAACATGCCAGTGAGCTCATACACTAAATCCTCACCTGCCACTCAGTATACGACTATGCACCCAGCCTGCACCAGCCCTACAAGTCTGTATCAGGTGCCCACTGGTCCCCAGACTCAACAAACCCAGCCAAAAGCACCACCACTCACACAGAAACAAGGCACTGGGAAGTTTCACTCAGTTGGACAGGAAATCTACCAGGTGCCACCTTCCATGGGCACTCCTGGCCAGGAGGTTTACCAGGTGCCCCCCACTGCGGGAGGACATGATGTGTATCAGGTTCCTCCCTCTATGAATCAGAAACAAGATGTCTATCAGATTCCCCCATCCATGGAAATGAGAGGCTGGGACTCCTCCAAGACCCTGGGGAAGGTACGACACATGTTTACACTATATTATTATTACTGTTTTTTAAATATTTTTTATCAGTAGTGCTTTACCATGGATAAAACAGTGATAGCACACTGTAGCACAGTGATGTAATACTGAAGCCCACTGTCGCTGGACCCTATTGTCGAACCTCAGTAGTGCCTTCTAGCCAGTTCACTTGTTACATATAGACATAGAGTATGTTGGACAGGCATCATCCTCCAGCTGCAGTGAGCTTTGCCCGTCCTGCAATAGACTGCCATCCTGTCCAGGCATGCTAACATCTGTGCCCTGTGTTTATGCTTGCGGGATCTGCAATGGTGATGAATTGAAGGGTTATCCACCTAAATTAATAAATAAAAACAACACAGAAAGCTGTAGTGTATTACGAATATTCACTGGTTCTGGAAATATTGTCAAATGTGTCAAAAGTGAATGTAAATACCAACTTATGTAAGTAAGAAACTCGACACAGGGCCAGTTAGTCCGTTTGTCTGTCATTAAGTCTGTCCGTCAGTCTGAGTTGAATGGCTTGAAAGTGAAAAGACTGAAATATGCTGTAATAAATTATGCAGCAGCATGTTTTAGTGGTAACTGCAGAAGACTGGTAGGATTAGGGGAGGTGATTTACTAATCTAAAACGGGTATCTTCAGTTCTTTTGATGCAGACAGTGCCACTCCCATGTATTGCTCTCAAGTCAGGACCAACAGAGCATCAGTAAAAGGAGTCATTGAAGTAAAGTAAATAAATGACTCATGACCACCTCTCCCACCTCAGTGCACTCAGGGACATTAGCTAATGTGTAGTTCACATTTTTAAATATGTCTAACCTAGGAGTTTAGCTCTGTGCTTACACAGAGCAGTGCTTCATACTTGGACTGCATGCCTCTGATCAGTGTATTGACCAAATGATACGAGGTCAGCTGAGTATGTTGTTGAAATAGATTGGGTTTTTTTCCTACAACATAAATATTTTTTTAGACTTTGTTCCCAGATCAGTGTTAAAACTATGAGCCATATGAGCCATGTGTAAGACCCACTACTTCTCAATTTCAACCGTCTGCCAAATTGATTGAAAAAAAACAAAGAAGGAAACACATCCATGTGTCAGTACAAGGGACAAGCAGTGAGATAGGAACTGAGCACTGTCATTGATCAACAGTCAAGGCCAGTGCTAAGGCACACTGCAGAGAAGGAGAAATGCCATACTCCTCAGGGGTGTTTTGTCAAGTTATAGCTCACATCGCAATGTCTCAAGACTAGCTACCTTTCTCCACAAAAAATATTCTATTTTTACATTGGAGGACGGTTTTAATATGACTTTCTTTCTGTCCTCTTGTGCCCTTGTGCCACCTAATTTTTAACCACCACTACTGACACTTACTCATTATGAGATAAGGTCTTCACAGTGTGAATGTGCACTTAGTGAATACACACACACAAAGGCAAGACGGAATGAGGCATCAGCATAGGCTCTTTGGTCATAATTAATATGTACAAAGCATATTTTGCCTAAAAGGACTGGCAGATCAGTAACGTGCAGTGTGTGTAAATACATGGTTAGTTGGTACGAGGTACTAAATGACCTGCTTTGAGGAACACCTGCTTTGAAGGCCAATCCAGTGACCTAGGCTTGTTAAGTGAACTACATTTGGATGGATTATTGTACTACAGCAGCTTGAAATTGTGTCCTCAGATGGACTGCAATTCTTTCTCTCAGAACTATGGCTGTTGCAACCTGTTCATTAATACTTTCTCTCTGTTGGTTGGATTTTTTTAAACTAGTGGTTTACAAATCCATTTAAATGTGTAATGCATTACTGTGCTAACAAAATATCAGCAATCCCACCTCTAAACTCCTTTACAGGCAGAACAAAAATACTACTAATAAAAAAAGTGTATTATGACTAGCAGTACTCATTTGAGTTTTGACTTGGCTGGCCTCAAACAGATTGTACATGTATTATATATTGATTTTTAATTGGATAAATAATAAAAGCAGTAGGAAAAACATATTATTTGGCTTTAAAGTTAAAACAATCTCTAATCCTTTCCCACCTCTTTGACTAAGATCATAATAATATTTCATAACCTTATGCCCTAATGAGGCACACTCCCTGGTTGCCTAGTTACATGTTAACCAAAGGGATGTGGCAATAACAGCTTTGTTTGCACATTGACCCGTTTAGGCAAATACAACTATAATCCATGGAAAGAGTAGGCTGAACAGAAAGAGAAGCAATTGGACACCAAGCACCTTTATGCATGGATAGTTTCATAATTCCACCAGTTTTTATATATGAAAGCTCTTGTAAAGCACTTATGCTCCCTCTAAAACCTTCCTGTATCGTTTATAATATAGTATTTGTATTTTCTCAGGAAAAGAAAACTTATCCTAGTGCTGAAAACAAGTTATCCAACCTGAACACTATTGACTATATAATATGAAGCATTAGCAGCTCAGTTTGAACAGTTAGCTTTAATGTGGTCATAAGCTCCCCTCATAAACATGCAGGTAGTTGAAAAAATGCTTGTCCTCTAACAAAAACTAGCACAATACGAAAGATGTATTTTGTGCAAAAATAGGCTAAATATCTTAGTGACAACTAGGGTTGTGCCATATATTGTTCGCAATAATAATATATTTTTTAAAATGAAAGCATCCTCATTGTGAATTTTCAACGACTTTACGTAATTACATATGGCGTATGTCCATTATGTGACACATAGGCTTGGTTGTGAGGTGGAGGAGTTTGTCCCAGAAAGGGGAGTAATGTGGAGGTGGTTTTGGTGCAAACCATCAGATGTACAACAAACTACATTGATATTTAAGCTATGCAAAAGTTCTGTAACAACACAAGAGGGAAATGCATCTAATCTGTTTCACCACCTCAAGAAAAAGTAGCTGAGTACGAGGAAAGTCAAAAATGTTGCGAGGTGAGATATTTTCAAGTATAAAATACATTTTGCTGCAATTGTAGGTTGTTTAAGCCAAATATATCGTTATCGCAAAAGTACCCTAAAATATCGTGTTATTATGTTGGGGCCGTATTGCCCACCCCTAATCACCTCCATTGTTGTTGTTGTATCTGAAAAGAGTCCACTGCATACTTCAAATGAGTTAAAAAAGTAAACTACATACTGCAACTGCAAGGGGCACTGGTGTTAGGTGAATAAATAACTTAAATTTTATAACTTAAATTATTATTTTAAAATAAAATAAAATTTTGTTAAGATTGTCTGAAAAAATATAGCTTTAGAGAATTAATGGAAAGATATGCACTGACTACTAGTATGTTCTTTTTACCTTTAGATAAGACTCCATGTGCACACGGGCAGTTCGGTGGGTAGCACCACTGCCTCACAGCAAGAAGGTCCCGGGTTCAAGCCCAGGGTAGAACAGCCTGGGTCCTTTCTGTGTGGAGTCTGCATGTCCTCCCTGGGTCTGCGTAGGTTTACTCCGGGTACTCCGGTTTCTTCCCACTTTCAGTTCATTACAGCAGGTGGTGTGGAAGTGGAAAGATAGCTGAGTTTAACTAACACAGAGAGGGTCCATCCTTCTAGCCTAATAGCCCTATTTCAACCAAGCAGAATATGCTTAGGAGAGAATTTGGTATTATTATTATTGTGAAATACAGAGGGCGAGAAAGCAGCACAGAACATCTTGATTAAGATTCCAATGGGACACTGGCGCGATTCCTGCACTGCAAGTAAATGTATAATCTTTGGAGACTTTGTGGATGCCGAAAGCTTACTGAACAGTGAAAAAAGGAAGAAGGACTGGGGTGGAGGAAGAAAGTGAGAAACTGTAGAATCTATAGATCAGCTGGTACTTGTAGAAGCAAGGGTACGCTGGAAAGCGTGAGTGGAGAATGAATGGATGTAGATGCAGCAATTGTATTGTGCTGATAAAGTAATGCGTAAAAGTAAAACGCCCACATAGATTTTGTGTGTGGTGCTTCTTTGTTGCTGCCTGGTTCAGTGATGTGTACTGTCAGCATGAGTCTGCATATTATGTATAAACATGTTTTTTTGGGTATATGTCAGTGTGCACCTTACACCTCTATACTCTATAGTCCAGTTGGTGACGATATTGCACCAATACCGCATGCCAATCTCCATAAAACCCCAAATATAAGAAGAATATCACTGTAGTTATAAATACACTATTGTGGTTTGAAGCATGATTATGTTTAGTATATCAAACTAAAATATTTTTACTAGAATAAACTGTAAAGTGAAAAGCATTTTCCTCTATGTATTGACAATGGAAAGAATATAAAGCTTTATTACTACTATGGTACACTTCTCACAAAAATTTGGGAATATTTCATTTTTTATGAGCAGTATACTAAAGCATGTTTTATATTGCATCCGGTGTGACATGGCTGGCAAGAGTTTGTTTTACACAGACGTCTCCAGAATGTTTGCACATCCTTCTTACATCATACATGTTGTTTTAGATGAAAATCATTGTTGTCATAGGATTCCTAACATATATATTCCGAATCTTTTTGGAAAAACACCTTGTATGAAGTGAAATAGTTCAGAGGTCTAGGCCACTGTCATTGCCCATCTGCCTGTCACATGCTTTACATGCTGTCCCCTACCTGCAGATCTTACATGTCACCTTTGCCCCCATCTGTGAGCCTGCGACTCTACTCATTGTCTGCACATGCGTGTGAAGACTAAATCTTGCTTCTTTGTCTTTGCCCTTCATTACCTGCTGTGGATTAATTTTCTGCTCTACTAGCTTTACATGGATGAAGAAAGAAGGGAGAGCTATAAAGGTTAAAGGAATAAGACACCATGACCAAAGCTGTGGTGGTGGGTGGGACAGGTGAAGGAGGAAGAGAAGGAGGAAATCTGTCATTTCCCATGAGGAGCCATAATCCATGGCTTGTCATTAGCTCCCCACAAAGGCTGCATAGGATTGGGGCTGAGCCGGAGGGAGGACGGGCCAGTGCTGCACCTCAGTATAAACACAGGAGCTTACACAGCCTTTTTATTTGTGCTCCAGTGACTCTCATCAAAGGCCTGCAATATTATATCTGGGCTCGAGGTTCACTTTGTACTGCTCTTTGTACAAAGACCTGAGTGAAAGACCTTGGCAACAGAAAGTAGAGGAACAAGGGCTGGGCTAGTATTAAATGTATATTCTGGTATTACTATTACTCACATGGAATATTGAATATTTAAGTTGAAAATTAAAATATTCACTTAATTTTAGTCTCACTACGTGAAGGATCCCCAGCTGACTTAACATGTCCACTGTTGATGCCTGTGCAGTTATGCTATATTTTTGTGCATTTATATTTGTTTTTTTCCCCACACTTTATTTATTAACTTTGCTTGTTAGAGTTAGATGAGACCTCACTCGCCTCTGTCACATGGCATCAACAGTCAGTGGATAGATACTGTAACCATGGCTGATGTTGCACACCAAGATAAGTATGTAAGACTTTCCTGGTCATCAATTATAAAGTTGCCTTGGTTTGTAGGGTAATTTGAACAGTGCTGTCATTACTGAAATGAGTTGAGTGTTTCATTTACTATTTGACTGGCCTGTCAGACCCAGTATACAAAAACTCAGCTTTGTTCTCCATCTTGCCACCCATCTGAATGGTTATATTGTTGTTCTAGAATAGAGGGTATGCACTGGCATCACTTTCAGGCCAGGACATACCCTCATCAAAACATTCTCCAAAGTGGCTACGTTTGGTAGGGAAAATGGTCTGCTAAAGAACTAGTGATTATCTGCTCAAGTAAAAGGCAGTTGGACTCCACAGCTACCCATCCACTTAACAAATAAACAATGATCCATGGAGATTGATATGTGGCAAGAAATCAGGTTTTCCTGACATGTAGATACCTTATTAATACAGGAAAGTACACTAAACAAATCCTGGGCACTTTCAAAAGTAGCAGGCTATAGTACAGTAGATAGTCTCATCTCGATCTTACTCAATGCTAGTTATTGTCAGCTAATTATGTGAGAAGCAAATGAAGGAATGAATGAATGTGGGTTTAGCCTTGGGTAGTATAATTTTAGCAGAATTTACAATGACAAATAGTACCATTTTGGTAATAATCTAATTATATTGTTGTGTTAGGATATAGTTACAAACATCTTCTTGGTTTTGTCTGAGGTGTGTTTTTGTTGCCACCCGGTTTAATTTTTGTGCACTGTCACCATGAGTCAGCATTTTCATGCATGTATGAATGTGTTTGTGTGTTTGTTTGTGTGTGCAAGCTCTAATTTGTTACTGTTAGCACTATGCTGCAGGGTTAAACGTGACATGCACTCCTTCCATGATCATTATGATTTGTAGGCTACTGTCCTCTCGAAAGGTATGCATAAAAGAAAGCTGCTCTTAACTTGTTTGTGTGTCTGCATCATCTAATGGCAACCTGAAGTAAAATAAAACCATGTTGCCATTTTTAATGGGGTGGGGTCGGGGGTTTACGTTCTATCAAAATAACTCAGCACATTACCATGAATGTCTAAACCCCTGACAATAAACGTGACTGCACCCCTAAGTAAAAAGCATGGTTGGCCAGTAATTCATTACACACACACACGAACGTATAAACACGAATGTTCATGCTGGCCTCAGCCTCTGGCCAACCTTTGATCATAGACTGCCAGACTGATGTGGCCTCCGAGAACACACACTAATGTGTGCTGGTGACGGGCTTCAGTATAACGTTACCATAGTAAAGAAAGCCCCATGCTTCTCTGCCTAGAGTATGAAAGAGAATATGTCAGGGAAATGAGGGAACAGTGGAGAGACACGTAAAGCTGGACAGAGATATGGATAGAGGCAATCGTGAAGTGTTGCAGATAACTATAAGTGGCATTCATGGCTGCAGCAGATAAATTGGTTTAGCAAAAACGAGATAGAGAGGCAGCGAAATGTAGAAATGCAGAGTAAATGAACGTCCATGGAGAACAGTGATTAAACAATGGAACTGAAAATGTATAAAGCAACAGATGGCACAGCACAAACAGCTGTATATAAATTATAAGTAAGAAATATCCATAGGATGCATGTGAGAAGTTTGTGTGGAGTGTGGCCTTGCTATACACTTGACACTGTCATGGCACTAATGTAGAGAACGTGTTTGGAGGCCTCAAGGCTGTTAGCATGGCTCTGTGTGGATTAACGCAGGGATTTATCTGGCTCCACACGGCAGCGTACTGTACATGCCACACAGCACCATGTGACACTCACACATAGGCTCATGACTTTTGCACAAGTGCAAAATTAATCAAACACTCCTTTTTTAGTGCTTTGAATGAATCTCACACTGGCTCCAGTGATGCTGCTCTAAAGCTTAAATTGGGCTGTAACCATTTTTGGGGGCAAGGTGGGGTTCATATTTTCTAACAAACAGTGCCCGTGTTAAACCGGCTATGAACCTGGAGAAAGACTTTAGTCCAATTGCCATAAAAACTGTACCCTCAAATCCAAAAATGGAAAGTAAATGGAGTGGGCATTTAAAAGCACATCTGCATGGATGTGTGTGTGTGCGTGCACGTGTGCGTGCGTGCATTCAAAAGAGGCAAAGCGCAGCTGCTTTGGCACTCACATGTTGCCATGCCTCATATCCCAGCTGAGCACTGTGCGCAATATTTGCATTTATAGCCTATGTTTAACTGGAATGCCTCTGTCACCATTGTATTAAATTATTTATTTTATAATTTAGTCAATAGCCACTGATATATTTAGTAATTCATTAGATTATTACCATTTCATTAATTTTATTATATGCTACAAATGGAGGGTGTGCGCCTGTTATTAAAACTGAGCCAGGAGCAACTGAATTAAGAAGGATTAAATGTAAAAAAATGTGGGCAATCTGATGATGGGGTGGGAACGAGGCAGGAATGACTAAACAAAACATTTAATTTCATGCAAGCTGCAAGGCAAAAACATCAGAGCACTGCATTTTGTACATATTTTAGACTCATGTTGTTCACAGCAGGTGGAAATTACAGTTTGTGTTTGCTTGCTGCCGCTCTGCTTCCTGGACCAGCTAGCTATAAAGTCTTTCTAATTACTATAGGAGAGCATTGCATGGATACTGCATCTGGTTTGAGCCTTAATGGGCTTTACCACCTCTCACTGAATTGCATGTAGCAGTAATGGCAGTACCATGGCACAATCAAGCGAATCAACCAAATTAACCTTGTTTAAGCTCATTAACAATTTAGAGCATTTGGTATAGCGGTCTAGGGTGACTTTTGAAGGATGTGATTATTTTCAGTCACTCTGCTAAAAGCAAATACAAAATGCTGTGTAGAAAATTTTTAACAGCTGCTGAAGTTCAGAGAGCCCTCACATGTCCTCAGTGCACCAACACATTACCACAATTTTTTTTAAATCCTCTACGTGGGGCCTTTATGCATCAGGCTTGTTTTGCCACAATATCACAAGCCATTGATACTTGACTGGGTTGAGAATTGAGCAATTTGGAGGCCAAGGCAACACCCTGAACACATGTTCCTAAAACCATTCCTGAATTACTTTTCCAGTGTGGCAAGTTGTGTAATCCATTTATGCACCAGAATACTGTTGACATTATGGTCTGCAACATTGTTTAAGTAGTTGGTATGTGTCAAAGTCATATCCACATGACCCAATGTTTCCCAGAACATTGCCCAGAGCATCACACTGTCACTGTTATTTACATCAGCTGTCACTGATTTTAATTTTATGGCTGAGGGTGTATAGTACGAATACACTGGCCTCGACTTGACATCTGCCCCAATCTTACAATTGCTGGGGAAAGTGAAGGTAGTAAAGCTATTCAGCCACAGTTGACCAATTGCAATGTGACTGCCAACCAAACACACAGGCTGACATATATACACACTGAGGACCCCTACCTGCACCCTGTGACCTTACACAAATAGAGGACAGCTTGATCCACAGATGGCCAGTGTGTGAGTGTTAGGTTAAAAAGACTATTCTCATGCATGGCCACTTGTGTGTACTGGATCATTCAATCCAAACATACAAATGTGTGTGAGAGAGAGAGTCTTTGTTAAAATGTATTTAAAATACGACCGCCTTTGTATTGCACTTTGTATTCAAGGCCTGTGGAATGTGAACATCCAGTACATTGTCTGAACTACTGTGATTAAAGTATTAACTCTAGTGCAGCTTAGCTAAACTGAAGCAGCTGAAACAGCATCCTCACAGAAATATTCAAACACTCTTATGATTTGCTTAAATTGTATAGAAAGGGAAGTGCATGTTATAATAAATAAATAAATAAAACAGAATTATTTTATTATATTTTTGGTTTCTGACCCCCCTGAGGCAGTATCAAACATCACAAGGGGTGTGCCAGGCTTTGTCTTCTCCGAGGTACTGTTAACACTGCACATATTAAATAAAATTAAAATAACACACTTGCTGGAAAAAGATATGTCTATAAAATTAATGAAACATATATTTAATAAGCTTATGTTTTAAATTTAGCTAAATATTTAACCATTTGTAACCGAAATGAAAAAAATAACTAACAAAAAATTGGGATTTATATATGATTTATTTATATATGAGGTTTTGTGTAATTATGTTTGTTGTGGCTATTGGTAATAATAATGCTCTATATTCTAAAATTATGTTAATGGTTAAACATTTTATGGTTAACATTTTATGCTTGGATACATCTGTACTTCAGATGTAAACCTTCATTACTAGCTCCAGGCCCTATGTAAGATCTCATCAGAAGGTGTGAGTGTGTAAGACTGCAGTTTTCAAATGTTTTGTATATCCGTTTTAAGTGGTGGCATGTGTCAGCAGGGGTCACGGCAAGTGTTATGGGGGGATGGAGAACGCTGCTGTAGTTCAGTCCAGTACCCTTATCCACATGGTGGGCTTCAGTGATCATGACTTTTGTTCAGCTGTCATGGGGGTCAGATGGTTACTACTCCATTATTATAACCCCTTTATCCAGCACGGCACCACAGACTACCCATGACTTTTGGTGAGATCATCGTTAAGACCACCACCACAAGAATGGCATGACAGCTGCTTCCCACCCTTCTCAGACCCACACACTCGTTCTCATTCAGTTCAAGTAGCCATTTAGTTACAGTGATGAGTTGTTGGATGATAATCAATGGGCCATATGGTCTTCTTCCCTGCTCATTGATAATTCACATTATTGATTGCTGTTACTTTTGGAAAACCCTTCAGAGGGTCTCAGCAGGATACCGAAGGGGATTATGCTATTGGAGAAAGTAAAAGGCAGTTGTGGAGGCTGTCATGTTTAGGTGTGCACAATGGGTATGGGATCGTTAATTCAGCTTTCACATTTTTTTTAATGATTGGAGGATTTTATCATGAGTAAGGGGTTTAGTCATTATTATTCACATTACTACTGTTTGTCAGCTTAAACCATAAACTATTTAACCTTTTATATCCCCCTACAGTTAACACTACAAAATATAGGATTGGTTCTAGGAAGACATTAATAGCTGGTTGTATTTGTTTGTGTTGTTTTTTGTCTGTGCTCACAAAAAAGTGCATGGACATTAATAAATAAATATTTTAGTAAATTATTTTATATAGTGGATTATAATTTTTTTTAAATAATTATCTACTGTGTTAATAATTCATGCCATATTGTTTCCAGATAAATACAAATATTAACAGAATATCAACTTAGTGACCTCTAGACATATCCACTCATTCTGATATTTTGGGATGACTGCAGTACAGTAATGTGAAACATGCTATATGTGGGTGTGAGGTCAGATACCTGCACATGAGTCAAAATGTGTATTAAAGCATGTCCAGCACTATAGAGAATGTTCCCATTAACTACAGCCATGACAAAGGATTAGGGAGGAAAAGATTAAAAGGGGTGGATCCCCACAGTTCCCATTCTCCTTGACTGAAATTAGACAGAACGTGTCACTTTGTTTCTAATTGTAATTTTCCATAGTGCAGAAGGGGTGAAACTGGTAATAAAGAGAACAGGAGGATGAAAAGTCACTGTGATTAGTTAAAGTAGAATTAACAGTGGCATAGTGTCATTTGTTTATTGGATAACGACTTACCACTGACAGGCTATCTGCAGGGGAGAAAGCAGCTATTATTACTGAATCACAGGGAGTCTCAGTCTGAGTTAAAACTACTGTCCAGTATATTTTGTTGTTGTACCATCCAGCTTTTCAGGCTTTATCCAGAATTAAACATGAAAACTTGTGCACAGATATAAACATTTGTGTTTGTATTATTTGCCTTAAGGTTGATGCTGATATTGTGTCCATTGTACATGATTGTTTTTAGAATTTAGTAATATTGTACAGGGTGAGTTGTAAACTTTTCGCAAAGGCTGACAAAAGCCATTGTTGAGGTTTCTTGGTCGGTAGCGATCTTCAGATGACCACTACGTGGTTTGTCGTCTACAGACCGGTTTCTCTGAATTTGGCTATGAGGGATGGAAAAGTGCTGTGTGAAATTCTGGGTGTCGGTTGTTAAAGTCTGTGGCTATGATACAGCAGCTATATTCCCAAACATCAGAATTGTAATTTCCATCCTCAGTTACCTGTGATGAATAATAAAATATTTGAAATTGCTGTGCTAATAACTTTTAAACCACAAGAGATATTGCAAGTCTGATTGCAGCAGTCTTCTGAAACAATTCTGTCTATTCTGTCTTCTTTGATATGCTTTATGACCACTTTCCCATTGGAAAAATAACTTGCCCTTGATCCAATATGGTGGCTTTCATGATGGCGAATATATTCCTGACATAGAACCCCTCATTTACAAATGTAATTTTTGTTGCTGTAAAAGTGAAAAATGGTATTTGAATGCTTTTAAAACTGGAAATTTATTTTATAATTGTGTGTGACTAAACTGCTCTTTTTAACAGTTAATATTTTTTTCTATGTATATGCTCACATAGTGTGCCTAACTGTCATTGTTTTGGACAAATATCCTGCAATGGATTTTTTTTAGGTGCATTAAAAGCTATGGTAGAGTAATATGATGCATGTCATGTAAAATGACAAACACAAAAACATGTACATCACGTCACTGACATATGCTGGACAACTTCAGGTCTAAAACACTGCTTTTCTCTCTCTTACCTTACATTTGCACTATGCTTTCCT
The DNA here is from genome assembly GCA_033117975.1 of Parotocinclus spilosoma. Taxonomy (NCBI): domain Eukaryota; kingdom Metazoa; phylum Chordata; class Actinopteri; order Siluriformes; family Loricariidae; genus Parotocinclus; species Parotocinclus spilosoma. Next base: position 4,491,404 of record JAVSBV010000103.1, read on the forward strand.
CATACTTTCTATCTCCAGAAAGAAGTAATAGGAATCTGACTGAATTGTTTGATCATAATTTTGATATTATCATGTAAAACTGTGAAAAGAACCAACAACCTATACAACTTTTCTTCCTTGTCTGAATAGCCAGCAACTGCCCGTGTTTACTCCATTCAGTGGTTGGTGGTGAGGATGCGCTCTGAAGTTTCAGTTTGCGACTTGGATATTGCACTAATGGCATAGACATTCTTTATAAAACATGTTTTATAGATTTATAATTTGTTATATAAAGGGTGTCTATAAAGCAAGACCAACTTTAATAAATGTATTGTTCACTAACCAACATACATACGAATTTGTTTTTAGATTTAAATGGAGGAAGAGGCCTGGATTTTCTAACGTTACACCGACTCAGTATAAGCTCCTCAGTGATGAGTCAAACATCACTGCACTTATTAGTAATGTTAATGTGGAACTTTTTAGATACCCTGTATACACTGTTCTACAGACCACAGTAAATGTGATCAGATGTGGTCCGATTGAACATTATATGACTCATACCTGTAGCATGTACTCCCAGAATATAACATTAAAATAGTATGTTTTTATTAGTTGGTAAAAGGGGTGAGAGCAAGTGTGTCGGTGTGCATTTGAATAAGAGACTGACTAATGGAAGAAATGCACTGATTGAAGTTGAGCACCCTGAGGGGATTGATAGTGCACAATTACCTTATAATTACATTCCACCCAGACACTTGTATTTGCACAAATTTTAACACAGATTAAAGAATTCAATTAAATACAGTAAAATTTAAATATACATTATTAGATTGAGCTGTTTGATAAAACAGTAAAGGAAAGCTCACTGCAAGTTTAAAACCTGTCATTAGTATTATCATGGTCAAAGCAGCTAAAAAAATGATTACCATATTTGTTGTCTTGTTTCCTGGATAATACTATGCTATAAATTCAAACGTAAGCTAATACTCCAATATTGCACTCTCTGATGGTTACAGGTTAAAATAATCAATCACTTGGTTACCAAAGCGAGTGGCACAGCATGCTGTGTTCAAATGAGTAGTAAATCTTTGTGTTGTAAAAGCAGGATTATGAGTGTGCACTGTAGTCAAAATAAAGCAGCACGTATGTTTTTGTTTCTCAGGCCTGGGAGTGGACCCAGTCCTAAAGCCAAAGACAGAGAGTAAACAGGCAGACAATAGAACAACCCCTGTTCCCACAGTGACCCCCAAGAACCTCTATATTTGTGCTGGAAATGAAGGGGGTTAACATGGCGTAAAGGCCACTGAAGCAGAATTTAGTGCCACTTTACAAAGGAAGAAAAACTGTTCTCACAAGTGCAGTGTGGACAGCAGTTTAAACCAACGTCAAAACTTATTTGCCAGTAATTAAACAAACCAGGCCCAGGAGTTTTGTTTTTGAATGCAGTACTGAGATTTTTTGTATGTACTGTCAGTGTAATTTCATATTAAACACATTCTTGTTTGATGCAGATTAGTTTATTTGACTGCCTTTTTGTTTTTTCCTCTGTTTTAGGTGGTGGTGCCCACACGAGTTGGTCAAATGTACGTGTATGACACAGTGAAGACAGAGCAGGACGAGTATGATGTCCCCCGACACCTGCCTCCCTCCCAAGACATCTACGATGTGCCGCCTGCTCGTGGCCAATACAGCCAGCAGGTAAAAATTTAAAGTAGCATTTTTCCACGAGTATCGTATAACCCATATTAAACACTGAGTATGCATCGATAAAGAAAAAGAGGAACAACGCAAGCCAGGTGCCTACCTTTATTTTTTATGTATTTTACATGTGTTATATTCTTATAGCCTAGGCCATCTTTGTGAAGAGCAACAATTTTGAGTTATTTGTCATGAGGTGCCATGTTGAACTTCCAGTGATGAGTATGAGAGAGTGTGAGAGATCATTCAATTTCACACACCTGCTCCCCATTCACACCCGAGACCAGGGAGGGAAAATGTCTAATTAGGTCAATCTGACCATTTGTATTTAGGGGTGTACTCACTTTTATTGCCAGCGGAATAAATATTAATGGCTGTGTGTTGAGTTAATTTGAGGGCACAGCAAATATACACTGTTATACAAGCTGCAGACTGTCTACCTTACATTGTATCAAAGTCTCATATCTTCAGGGTTGTTTCATTAAAAGATATAATGAAATAGTTACAATAATGTGAGGGCTGTACTCACTTTTGTGAGATACTGTAGAGCTGGCTCTGCTTAAGCTTGCCAAACACATGCATATGACACATATTACAGTATTACTCTATTAATATTTGCCCCAATCATCCTGTCCTGTAAGAGTGTTCGATGTCATTGATGTGATTGGCACATAAGAGTTTGCTCTGTTAGCTCAGATGTTCTACCAGGCGTCATTTGTCTATGTAGTGTTTCCTTTCTCATTAATGTTTTATGTGCTAGGATGATTGAATCTGTCTCCCTGTCTCTTTTGCTTTCAATCACTTGCTCCTCTTTTTTTCTCTTATGTGATGTCTCTCTTTATTGGTAAAATCATGTCAGATGGTAGATTATACATCTATTTTTGGAGGAAGGGCATCCATTACTCACAGGGGAAGAAGATATTTCAGTGTCTGCAGGCAACTGAAAAAGAAGGTCAACTTTGTGTGTGTCTGACTTTCCTTGCACAATGTGTAAAGGAAATGTCCCTGAACTAGTGTATGGCCAAATGAAAATGGATGCATTTGTGTCAGAGCTTGAAATGGCGATCAGTAAAACACAAAGTGAAACAAATAACAAAAATGTACATAACATTGCATCATATGCAACACACTCACATGCTTAAAGTGGAGTGAAGTCAAGGGCAATGTGATTTTGTCCAGCAGTGATAATGCAGAGGCAAATACATAGACTGATCACCTTTAAAACTGCCCACATATAGAATGTACAGCTTGTTTATTTTAAATAATTTTTATATGTTACAGGTCTACGATACTCCTCCCATGGCAGTGAAAGGCCCAACCAGCAGAGATGTTCAGGAAATCTATGACACTCCTCCTAGTGTGGAAAAGAATCAGCTGCTTTCACAACAAATGGTAAGAGGAAGCATCTAGTAAACACTTGTGTTCATGGGTATCAGTACACCCTTTCAAAAAGAGCACACAATGCAGTCAAGTGAGGAAATGACCTAGCCACAAAAAATAATACATGGCATATGGCTAACTGCTTCTTGCAAAATGTAATTGGAACTTTACACATTACTTCTCTCTACACATGTTCCCATTGCTCATTATGTTTAGGTTACCCGCTAAAATCCAATCTAATCTGTATCATAAGGACAGCCAATAGCCTTTTAAATGTATTTATTATGTTTATATTCATGTTTAAATTCAAATCTTTGATTGTATGGAATTTTTATTTTTTCTATTTAGTTGCACAAATCTGTTTAGCAAATGTCGCTAAAGAGTGCAGGTTTGAGAATTTATAAAAACTGAATTAAAGCTATAGAAGGCTTTTTGCCTAGTTTTTCCCAACACAAGAAATATGTTGTAAATGCAGATTGTTTATATATATATGTCTTTGCGACTGACCTTGGATTGACCTACCTTCATTCTTAAAGTAATAGATTAGAACATTACTCAAATAGGACTATTCACCAGCCAGTACTCCAACTCTACCTCTTCACAATACAGCTGATAGTCTCAAAACATTAAGAGGCCAAGAAATTCAAAAAATTAACCATTGACAAGGCACAGCCGTTAACTGAAAGCCATTCCAGGTTCCAATTCCAGCCATTCCATACCTCATAAAGAAGACTGAAAACATGCCTAGATGACAGCTTTGCACGTCTTGGCATTTTCTCAGTCAGCTTTATGAGGTAGTACTTTAAATAATCTAATATATAAAACATTCTGGTTGGTTTAACACTTTTTGGTTTACTAAATAATTCCATATGTAGTTCTTCATATTTTGGGTGACTTTAGTATAAATCTCCAAATTAGTAAAGCAGTAAAGTAAATCAGCAACTATAAGGTGATTACAAGAATTAAAGCTGCAATACATTTTACTGGACCCAGGTTTTGGTCTGGGCTGATGACTGTTGCCCTTGATCAAGCTTCAACTCAATGGAAAGTAACTTTAATGGGCTGTTATTGCTTTGGGATAAATTTAATGAAAATGTTTGCTTTGTTTTTTATTTGCTTTGTAGTTTAAAATATCTTAAAAATATAATTATTTTAAATGTAATTTTTGATACTACATTCTAGGTATATGACTTCCCTGCTTCGGTCAGTAAGGACATTCCTGATGGACTCATCAAGGAGGAAACATACGATGTCCCACCCCATTTTGCCAAAATGAAGAATGCAAATGCAGCAAGTCCTGAACCACCAATTCCTGAAGATGTTTATGATGTTCCTCCACCTCCCCTAGCTGGCAAACGGCAGATTGAAGCACAAGAGATCTATGATATCCCCAGTAGCCAGCACCAAGGTGATGTCTATGACATCCCACGGGAGCGTCCCCCGGTCGCAGAGGAGACGTGTGACTATGTCTATGATGTGCCACCGCAGGTGGTACGTGATGCAGCAGGTGCCACCACTGAGGAACTTACGGTCAGTTTTAAGCGCCTGTCAGCTTCAAGCACAGGCAGTACACGCAGCAACCATTCCTCCTCGTCACTGGACATGGTGCCTGTCCGGGACAGCACAGTGCCAAGCCGTCTGCTTCCACTAGACCTTGACCAAGCCATGGAGCGGTTGTCACGCCTACAACAAGCAGTGGAGTCCTCAGCTGCACAACTAATGTCCTTTGTCAATGGTGACTGGCGCAGCCCTGCTCAGATGGAAGCCAACCTTCCTTACATACGTCGAGCATCTGACCGCCTAAGAGCATCAGTAAGGGAGCTGCTTGAATTTGCTCGTGGTGCTGTGGCCAATGCTTCCCAGGCCACTGATCGTACGCTGCAGGCCAAGCTCAGCAAGCAGGTGCAGAAGATGGATGAGACCTTCCAAGTCCTGCTTAAACACAGTCAGGCACTGGACACCCTGGGCTGGACACCTGCTGCACTCACAGTACCCACTGCCAACAATGCAGGAGACGACCTGGACCGGCTGGTCATGTGTGCCCGTGCTGTGCCTGATGACACCAAGCAGTTGGCGTCTTTCCTGCATGGCAATGCTACACTGCTCTTTCGACGGACAAACAGACAGCAGCAGCATGGCTCAGACTCATTGGGTCAATTGACCAGCAGCAACTGCAGTTTGTCACCCTTCCAGATAGGCACGCCTGACAGGGCCAATATTCAATCTCGTCCCCTGCCCTCTCCACCCAAGTTCACAGCTGAGGAGGAAACTCCTGAGCGGCCTTATGAGACCACAGAGGAAGGCTGGATGGAGGACTATGACTATGTACACCTACAGGTACAGGATAGTATATGACAGTAAATACACCAAAATACAATAGTTGTTACAATAGTCTTCCACCAAAATACAATATTTGTTGCCTGGATACATACATGCAGTCACAATATTGGTTTGACAATACTAATTATAACTAACATCAAGAGAAAAACATTGTTTCACACTAAAATGTGTGATGTTTAAGCATAAATTAGTTTTGATTGCCATTTACATTGTCTTTAGCCTGTTACAGAAAACAAGTAAATAACAGCAGTGAACAAAAATAATTAAAGAATTCATATTGCTGATTATAATTCTGCTGATTCTAACATGTAGGCACACATAGTTCACATAGTTCTTTACTTACAGCTTACAGTGACACTCTACAGACGCATGTTCCATAGACTTACATTAAAGCTGTAAACCCAGAATGCAGATGGTATCTCACATGGCTGCAATGTTGTCACAGTGAGCAATGGGTTTCCCACCTCCTTCATGTAGACTCAGACCCTAATCCTTTAGTTTAATGCTTTAGGTGTCATCATCAATCACCACTAAATGTGTGCTGGCCTGTTTTCCCTTTATAACCCTTATACATCTTGTGCTATTCCAGAGGCATGGCTATGCCATATGGTACTATCAAGAACTATGCAGAGTGCCTTTCAGTTCCCATTAAGGTTCACTCAGGGTTCTAGATATTTACTGAATATCGACGACCAATGGTTTGGAGAAGGGTTACTTGACGTCGTGCGTACGTACAATGGACAGCTGAAAGTCTTTATGCTTTGCACACACTGCCCCCTTTTGACTAAAATAGTAATTACATGTGCACTCATACAGCCAACCTAGATGGCGTTTAGCAGATGCCCTTATCCAGAGCAACTTACAACTGATAATGTCTTACAATTCAAGCAATTGTGTGTTAAAGACCTTGCTTAAGGACCCGCCTGTGTCAGCTTGGCAGAGGCCATATTTGAACCCTGGATCCATTTAGGTCGAGGGTCCATTTCCTTAACCGCTAGGCTACCGCAGTCCAGTAGATGGGGTCAATTACAGTCTGTGGAAGGGAATTAAGGAAAACATTAAACCTAGACATTGCCGTTTGTGAGGCTGAAAAATGCTACTATGATTATTTTGTCAAATTAAATTTGACGTGCTGTCTTTTAGGGTAAGGAGGAGTTTGAGAAAAACCAGAAACAACTAATGGAGAAAGGCAGACACAACAAGGCACAGCTTGAGCAACAACAGGTCAGTCTGGATTTGTGATAGAAAAGCAATATGTATTTTTTTTATAATGTTTTAAGATATCCATGCACAGTCACAGCCACATGACTTAATAATTTATTAGACATAATGCAGTGTAATCATATTTACTACACACATTAATTAATATAATAATTTGTCTTCCTTGTGGTTGCGTGCAGCTTAAGCAGTTTGAGAGGCTGGAACAGGAAGTCAGCAGGCCAATCAACAATGACATTTCGGGCTGGACCCCTCCTTCACAATACCCACCACAGTCACGGAGCAAGCTCTGCACAGGTGACAGACAGTTGCTGCTATTCTACTCGGAACAGTGCGAGTCCAACATTACTACACTGACCAATGCCATTGATGCCTTCTACTCATCCATCAACAATAATCAGCCACCCAAGATCTTCGTTGCCCACAGCAAATTTGTTATCCTCAGTGCTCATAAGCTGGTCTTCATTGGAGATACGGTCTCGCGCCAGGCCAAATCTCCTGAGGTGCGAAGCAGGGTGGCACAACACAGCAACACACTCTGTGAAAAGCTGAAAGACATTGTAATTAGTACCAAGACTGCTGCATTACAGTACCCATCGCCAGAGGCAGCACGGGACATGACTGAGAGGGTACGTGAGCTGTCTGCCTGCACCCAGCAGTTCCGCATGGCCCTCAATCACCTCCTTTCCATGTGAGAACAGACATGGTGCCATATAGACAAACTGGGGCAACAAGTAGAGTTCCACACCAACTTTTATGGGCATATTTGTTCCATGTCCGTGCTGTGTGCTTCTTATGTGCGAAAAACAAACGGAACACTATTGCAAGACTTTTCTATTGGATGTAAATTAACTGTTGTAAATATCTAAGTTTCTGTAAGAAGTGAGAAAGTATTGGGACAAAAAATGGATGATGAGAGAAAACTGAAAAGTAGTTTGAGACATTAACCATTATTATTATTGTAATTATTGCTCAGTTGATGATAAATGTCATTATTATTAATGAGATGTTAAAGGCTGTCTCTTATGTGTATGTGAAAATACTTCATGCTGTTTTTCATCAACAATAAGTTTTTTTAGTGAATTTGCTAGCATTAGGTGGAGGTATTGAAAGCAGATAATGGTGGGTTCCCTGGGTGGAAGCAGAGCATGATAAGAAAGAGTACTAAATGGGGTTGGAAATTGTCCATTCAATGAACAGTAAAACAGTCAGAGGTCTAACTTGGATTTTGGATCAGAAACAAAAAAAAAGATTAAAAAAAAAAACATTTTTCCTACTTTTAACGGTAGAGTAATTGATTTGCAATTTATGACTTCCTACAAGTATGGACATTATGCCATTCGTAGCATACAAGTTATTCCTCTCAGGATGCTCCTACTTTTATGTTCAAGACCACACTGAACACGTTTTGACTAGCTGTGCTCTATTCCTGATCATTCATAGATTTTTGATAAGACAAATGTTCCAGGTGCCTGCCAAAGCTGAGGTTCTCCATTTCAATGCTTCACCCTGCTGGACAGGGTGGATCATCATGGTCAGACAGTTTGGTACTGATTGACTGATCAATAAAGATTGTTTATCTGTAGGCACATCACTAAAATTTATTTCTGTTAATCCAAATAGGTCTCCAAAATGGTAGCATATGGCTAAAATACAACCTGTTTTTGTACAAACTGTACAAAGACAGATAGTCAAAAACAGTACACAGTATGCCAATGAAATGGACATTTCCTGTACACCAAAGATTATGGAATGACATACCACTAGACACTACATGGTGTACTGCATCACAGTGAAATGTCAACATTGACCTCCAACTAAAATCCATAAAGCAAATATATGTTTACCGTTAAGTGAGACTAACAACAGCCAGTGTTTTTCACAAGCAAATGAACTACTGATCATGTAAAGCATTCAAGTACCGGGTAATCAAATGTCTGTGTAGCACACCAAATGATAACTGTGCATTAAACCATGTTTAAAAACATATACTCAGGGTTATATTCCACAGAGTAAATCAGCACCATTAAAGTTTGCATTATATATATTTATACTGCTCACATAAATTAGGTGATATTTCATATGGGATATTTCATTTCGAAATATCCCCTAATGTTTGTGAGCAGTGTGTGTGTGTATATATATATATATATATATATGCAACTTATGGGGGTATAAATTGGGGTATAAATGAATAGCACATTTTATTAAACCCTAAAGGTCAGATAGAAGGAATGCTCTTTCTGTACTGTAATGTGGCAGGCATTATAATGATTTGGTCAGTCAGCTTTCACAGGTGTTCTGGTGGAGGACCATACTCATTAAGAAGCCCAACTATCTGCCTCAAATGGTGTCTTTGCTTTTTTTCCACACCATGTTGGTTGTATTTTTAATGTCAATATATGTCAGTAGAAGTAGCTTGGTGAAATTTATTATAATTTTAAGTAATACACGTTGTGCATATAGTCAGAATCCCTATCCAGTTTGGGAAAAAAATAATACGTTGAAAATGAATATTGACTTGGTATTTGTTGTAATGTTATTCCGTTCTCAATCTGTGTTTAAGGCTTTCGAAAATCTTTGAGATATGTTCTGATCTTACTGTACAATACTAACTGGAAAATATATGTGTAATATATTTTCATTAAAAAAATGAAGCCAACATGACAAAATGTTTATTAATGCTGTGTGAAGAGAACTGCCTTTAAAAAAAAAAAATTTTTTAACTTTTTTTCTTCTATTTTAATTCAGCCAAATCACTACTCATCAGATTACATACAGGTAACTGTATTATGATTACTTGAAATCAATCGCAAATTACATTTTCATATACAATATATAGTAGTGGCTAATATATGATAGAGTTGAGTTGAGCTAAACATCGGCAGTATTATGTCATTGATTCTCGGCCATTGAAACTAATAGAGCAAACATCCACGAGGATTGGCAAAAAACACTTTTTTAGACTGCTTTTAAACTGTCATTGCTCTGCCAGTTTTTACTTGATTTACACTGTTCTCACATCAATACAATCCATCAGGGTTAGTCTCACTCACAAACCACAAAATGTTTGCTTGGGACCTAATCATTTCTGGAACAGTCCCCTATTAATGAATGGTAAACAGCACTCTGTCTAACAATTTGCCCTAAAATCCTTATGCTTTTACCTACATACTTCATTTAAACTTAAAATCTTACACATAAGCCTTAGCCTTATCAAACCTCTAAATATGTAATCCGTTTATTAAATATTTTCACTGGGTATGACGATCTGTGTCCAGGAAGTCACTGATTCCCCATCATTAACGGTAATGCAAAAACTATTGCTCAGGCTCTGAAAAATCCAGTTTGTCACTGTGTATCTGAACTGTGATAGCTCATCCAGTTTCATAGCATTCCACCACTCATTCCACCAACATGGCATTTTGTCAACTTCTGCCATATCATTCTAACACCATAAAGAAAAGGTGTGCCACATTTGTGGCACGGTATTTTTAGAATGTCCACAAACTTTATTACATAAATTGTACTGGTATTTTTATTTATGTACAGCACACTTTAAACAATGCATGAATTGCAACCTTCTAACTAGATATGGAACTAAATCAGAACAACTGAAGTATTATCAAGTACTTGGTTGAATCACAAAATATTTGTATTAAATATTTAATATGAAAATGCATCTGTATTAGCATGACACAGAAGTTTAACAAATAAATGTCTACAACCAGAAGGATGTGACCGTTATGCAATATATTTAAAGAGCACATTTAAATACAAATGCTGGTGCACTCGAGCTACCACTTAAATGGAAACCTTACAACATTTAGAAATCTAAGGTATAATGTATGGCAATGCACAAGTTCACAAGAAAAACAATACCACTCTAAAAACTATATTTTAGGAACCATTTGCTAAATTAATGTGTTAATGTATTACCTTCTTGATGAGCCCTCCTTTTTCTAATGACTCCTGATGCAACTGCATACAGAAAAGGATTCACACAACAATTAATCACACTAACAGTCTTGCTCAGATCCCCAGTAGCTCTGCGAAAAGATTTCAGGTGATAATAAGCAGAAGGATAAGATGTCTTAGTAATAGTACACAGGGGTCCAGAAAATAAAGAAGGCTGTGACAATGCTGATTACAAGCCTTCTCATTCTCTTCTTCCTTTTCTTCACAATGTGTCCTCCTTGAAGTGTTGTCTTGTTGATCCAGCAGTTAATGCCAGTATAATAGAGAATGGGACTAAAAAAATGAAATGTAACCTTTTCAGAAGGTGACTTCATGCTCTTCTGGCACCTTGGAGATTCATGCTTAAACTCAACACTTTGAGTAAAAAGAATAGGCAAGGCAAAAAGTACAGCTAAAGTCCAGACTCCAATTAGGAAAAAATGCCTTTGATTCTTCTGCAGTCGTTCCAAGTCATTCCGATTTCGACTTAACAGCATGGTAGTGATTCACAGCCATCATAGTCACAGATAGCACACTAACATACATGGCACAGTAGATCAGATACATCAGGATCCTGCAAGACCAAAGACCCAAAGTACATCCATAATCCACATTTGAGTGTCTTTCATGATTTTGTCAAAACTTTATCAACTTGTTACATGCAAGTGCATTTTTATGAACAGACATGGAGACATGTAGAGTAGGCAGAAGCTATTGGATTCTGTAAGCCGCAGACATGAGGATGTAAAACCAAAGATAAGTGAACTATAGCACTCAATGAGGCTGTAAAATCATAACTAAAGATTCCTTGCTGCTTATAAATGATATCTCATTTATAAAGGAAGTTCAGGGGAATTTTTTTCACATTGACAAGATGTGATAGTGAAACAAAAAACTGCACAGGTAGGGGTGGGCGATGTCACCTGTAGAACACAGTAGATGTAATGTAATAATATAAAATCGTAACTGTAACATTCATTCATTATCTTCCACTTAATCCACACGGGGTCGCTGGCTAGCTGGTGCCCACCCGGCAACTCTGGGCGCAAGGGCAAGAACACCCCTAGATGGGGCGCCAATGCATTGTAGGGCACTGGCTAAGGGCCACCAATTAACCTAACATGCATGTCTTTGCACTGTGGGAGGAAACCAGAGCACCCGGAGTAAACCCACGCAGACACGGGGAGGACATGCAGACTCCACACAGAAAGGACCCAGGCCGCTCCACCCTGGGATTGAACCCGGGACCTTGTTGTTGTGAAGCAGCGGTGCTACCTATCGAGCCACTGTGCTGCCCTGACTGTAACATAGTATATTAATTTTTAGATACAGTCACTTTAACTAATATTGAATAAAATAACTATATGGTTAATTAAATAAATATATTACATATGTTATATTAAAACTATAAATGAGACCTTCAATATGCATTAAAGCATTCCATGACACGGTTGTTTCATGACTAGTCAGTAGAGTGATCATATGTGCTTCCCCTATTTTACAAATCACCAAACTCGCATACAGCTGATGTGTTGACTAGTGGTGGTGTCATCTCCACCTACTGGTGATACTTGGTATGGTATTATTGTTTAATACTCGAGCAGTAAAGCCTATACACTTCTCCCAAAAATAAAGGGATAGTTCAAAATTAAAAAGAAGCATTTGGTTTTGTTTAACTACACAAGATCATTAGACAATTATAAACGAAAGACATCAAGGACAGGCTGCACAGGACTGAGGTAAAGTTATTTTTTGATGAAGACCACTTCAGACTGTTTGTGACATCTGGAAAATGATTTTCTGAAGAAGAAAAGGTAAGTGCTACTGTGTCATTATGAGAGTAAGGCATCCTGAGACCATTCATGTGTGAGGTTGCTTCTCATCCATGAGAATGGATTCACTCAAAATTGAAGGAGCAATTTGGAGATGAACAAAGCGTTTTCCAGCATGATGGAGCACCATGTCACAAGGCTGAAGTGATAACCCAATGGCTCCAGGAAACTCCCCAGATCTCAATTTCATTAAAAACATCCTCAAAAAGAGACAAAAACCGGAAAGACAATACACACAATTCATAGTTTATCGTGGTGATGTGTGTATTATATAGTGTATAGTGGTGATGTGTGTATTATACAGTGTATAGTGGTGATGTGTGTATTATACAGTGTATAGTTGTGATGTGTGTATTATGTAGTGTATAGTGGTGATGTGTGTATTATACAGTGTATAGTGGTGATGTGTGTATTATACAGTGTATAGTTGTGATGT
>JAVSBV010000103.1:4504346-4535114 GCA_033117975.1 Parotocinclus spilosoma
AGAGGAAGCCCTGCTAAGAGAGAGTTACAGTAGTCCAGCCTCGAGATGACAAGGGACTGAACCAGAATCTGTGTTGCTTCTCTAGAAAGAAAAGGACGAATCCTTCTGATGTTGTACAGAAGGAAGTGACACGACCGAGCGACGTTAGCAATGTGGGAAGAAAAGGAAAGTTGGTTGTCCATAGTCACTCCCAGGTTGCGAGCCACGACAGAGGGGGAGATCCAAGCCTTGTCAACTGAGAGGACAAGAATCTGTCTTGCTAGGATTTAGCTGAAGGTTGTGATCTGCCAATTACAGACCGGTGATGTCAACAGGTGATTAATCTGTGTGTGCAAAAGCAGCATCCTGGAAAGTCTGTAATAATTCAAGATTACCAAAACATTAAAGAAACAGTGCTCCCCAAAAAAATATTGAAAGAATTTCGGAAGAAAGTTGCAGTTACAAGTAAATGTCTAGCATTAATTATAATCTATATTCTACTGAAGAACCACCTAAATGTATACTGTCTCTGTGCGTACACTCTCCAGCCCATTTGGCGGCAGTAACGCACTCACATGGCGAGCTTTTATGAAAATAACAACGAGGAAGAAGGGACGTTGGTTTGTTTGTTTTGGTTTACTAAGTCCACTGAAATCTATCAAATAAACAAAATAAATCAAGAGCAATCAATTTAATAAAGGTAAGTTAATTAGATGCATATTTTCATGCAATACTCCTTTCTTCCCCTAAAAGATCTCTACACCTTTTTTTTAAATGGAATGGAGTGTTCATAAACTTTTGGCTACGTAGTGATATTCGAATAAACGTTCAAATTCTTAAAGTGTATTCAATCTGAGGCTGTAAAACAGAATCGCAGTTCACATGCACAAACATTATTAACACTATACATTACAGGCACCAATTGACCTAATGCAACTCTTTGGAATGTGGGTAGGAACGTGAGTGAAATGAAGAAAGTGACTGAGACCTGTGGAGAGCATGCAAACATCCAGTAACTTGTTTTAAAAAGGCTATAATAATCAAATCTAATATCGTAATGATTTCAAACAGGTTTGTGAACAAACTGCCCATCTTTACTACTCAAAGTCTCAGCAGGTGGCAGGGTTTGTTTGAGAAGAGGTGGTACAGTGGATATAGAATGTGTATTATATAAGAACAGTGTTATCTAACGTTAGGAGGTATTAGCTTACTTTCTGCACGTCATGTCTAAACAATACTGGCTATTTCAATCGATCAGTGGCCAGTCTATTTTTCACTGGATAGTCGGTGAAAGTTTTTTTTTTCCATTTTTGGTTTGACGCAATGGCAGCAATGACGACGTGGTCGATAATGATAAAGCTGTAGCTGATCAATATTGAACAAAAAAGGCTTCAAATAAAAATGCTGAGTAAACAAAAGAAAAGAAGGTGGTTTGTACGGCCTTTAAATGAATTGATACAACTTTAGCTGGAACGTACTGGAATGTAGAGCGGAGCAGTATATATATATATATATATATATATATATATATATATACACTGATTGTGTAAGTTCTCCTAATTGGAAAGAGGCGAGAGATTTGTAATTTTTATTATAGCTACACTCTACAACTATGAGAAAAACTATCTGTAAACTATGGTGGAAAATAAGTACCGTATTTGGTCAGCCACATACAAGCAATATTTCTGGATCTCACAGACCTGTAACTTTTTCTTTAAGAAGCTTTTCTGTCCTCCACTTGTTACCTGTATTAATGGTACCTGTTTGAGCTCGTTATCCAAACTCAACCATGGCCAAGACCAAAGAGCTGTCGAAGGACACCAGGAAGAAAATTGTAGACCTGCACCAGGCTGGGAAGAGTTAATTCACAATAGGCAATCAGGTTGGTATGCCAGACCTGTCCGAAGTTTGCCAGAGAGCATATGGATGATCCAGAAGAGGATTGGGAGAATATCATGTGGTCAGATGAAAACAAAATAGAGCTTTTTGTTAAAGAATCCTGAGTTGCATCCCAAGAACACCATACCTAAAGTGAAGCATGGGGGTGGAAACATCATGCTTTGCTGCTGTTCTTCTGCAAAGGGGAAAGGATGACTGATCCGTGTTAAGGGAAGAATGAACGGGGCCAGGTATTGTGAGATTTTAAGACAAAACCTCCTTACATTAGTGAGAGCATTGAAGATGGAATGTGACTGGTTCTTCCAGCATGACAATGATCCCAAACACACCGCTTGGGCAATGAAGGAGTGGCTTCGTAAAAAGCATTTCAAGGTTCTGGAGCCTAGCCAGTCTCCAGACCTCAAGCCGATAGAAAATTTGTGAAGGAAGTTGAAAGTCTGTGTTGCCCAGCAACAGCCCCAAGACATCACTGCTCTAGAGGAGCTACAGTGTGTGCAAACCTGGTGAAGCCTTACAGGAACCCTTTGACCTCTGTCATTGCCATTGGTTATGTTACAAAGTATTAAGTTGAACTTTTGTAATTGACTAAATGCTTATTTTCCACCATAATTCACAAATAAATTCCTTAAAAATCCTACAATGTAATTTCCTGGATTTTGTATATGTGTACATATACAACATTATATGTAAATTACAGACCTTACTCATCTTTCTCAGTGGCTGACTAAATACTTTTTTTGCCCCACTGTATTCTGAAAAATGAAAATGTACAAATAACAAAAAAAAATATTATTTATGTTTGGGGCTCTTGCAGAACCCATGACACTTATGACCTGTAGTTATTAACCAGTTAATATTTCCCATATGAACCACATCCAGATTTTGTTTTCGTTGCTATTTTATGCTATAAATGTGATTTGATATACATATGAAGTGCTATGAACACTTCATACCACAGTTTGAAGGTGCAGGTTAAAACCAATTAGCATTTAAGTGTTTCCCTTTTGGCTCTATTACCAACTTTAGGACGTATTATATGTAAGAAGACCTCAAACATTTACAGGTTAAAGTAATTGCATGTGTAAGAACAGTACCCAAACACAGTTTAGATATGTGCTGATGGCCATTATCTGTGAAAACCCAAGCTCTTGCTGGCTTCTGTAATGGAGTGTGGGTGGAAATTTACTGCTAAATTCAATCAGCTCTCCCCAGTCTGTTTCACTTTGCTCTCAGGTCTTTTCCGCATGTTTCTCTCACACCAGAATGATGAGAGATGTTTTAGGATTACTGTGTAGCAGGATTTATTTGGTGGCAAGATAATTTTGGAATTTATTCAGGCTATATTGCATCATGCACAAAGAGCGAGATAAAAGTGGCCTAAACCAATCAAAACAAGAAAGAAAATGCCACGTGTCTTTGCATAAAGCAACAGCTCTCAGTTATATATAAGCTTATACAAGCTAACTGGATATTAATTTAAGTTATAGTAATATCCTAATGGTATACTGAGTTATACACTAAAACAAGGTTAGGCTTTATTGAAACAGCTCTGAGAAATATGCATATTGGTGCATGATTGCTATACATTACACAAAATAACTATACTGTGTGGTCTTTTTGAAGTCTGAAATAGTATGTTAAATATATGAAATAGTAATCATAATTTGACTGTTGTCTACTGTATTTGTGAAATAATAACAAATGTACCATATGAAAATAGCAAATGTCCTAAATTGTGCATCTAACATGTATAGTATAATTCATATTAGAGCCTCTCCCTAAATATTCTATATGTTAAGCAGCACATGACAATCAAATAACTGATTTTTCTTGTGGGTGCCAGGGTGGCTCAGTGGGTAGCACTGCTGTCTAACAGCAAAAAGGGCCTGGATTACATTTATGACATTTAGCAGACACCCTTATCCAGAGCGACTTATAATTTATACAGTCTTACAATTCAAGCAATTGTGGCTTAATGGCCTTGCTTAAGGATCCAACTGTGGCAGCTTTGGCAGAGGTGGAATTTGAACCCTTAACTTAGCTTGTTATGGCTTGGTTTTGAACCTGAGACCTCTCACTTCATAAGCGAACGTGCTAACCACTACACTACAGATACAGATGGGATTAAACCCTAGGTAGAGCAACCTGAGTCCTTTCTGTGTGTAGTTTGGGTGTACTCTGGGTGCTCTGGTTTCCTCCCACATTCCAAAGACATTCGTTAGGTTGATTAATATTTCTAAATTGCACTTAGTGTGTAAATGTGTGAGTGCTCACTGTACGATAGATTTGGATCCTGTCTATGGCTGTTCTTGCCAGATGCCCATTGCTGCCAGCTAGTCCCCAGCTTTCTCAGGAGCCTGACCAGGATTACACAGTAGCCTTCAAAGAAATCTGGGTAGCAAATGCAAATAGTAGATTGCCAACTGATTTGCACATCAACCAAATCTTAGGTCAGTGTAGGCCTATTTTTGTTAGCATACATAAATAACCATTTGAAAACATGCATTATTCCCTAACATTTAAGGCATTTTGCATGTTTTATGCCTTGATTTCACTGGAAATTGTAAGCACACAAACTGCATGAGCGTTTTTCTTTTTAATCATTGCACTCATTTACCTACACTACTCACAATAATTTTGTGAACAGTACATAAATCCATACCAAATGTTGATAAGTAAGCTCCAAGCGTGTTCTTTATAACAAGATCGTGATTGCTGCATTAGACGTTTTCAAAAATGTACACTACAAATAGCTCTGGTTTCAAAAAAAACGTCACATTGTTCAGAGTGTTCTGACAAAAAATCTCTGGGCCTCCTCCTTTGATGTAAAGTGATTAACCATGGGATCCATGTCCCTAGATATTCAGCAACTGTTCTAATTAACTATGCAGCAGGAAGGCATGTTGCCACACTTTGCGCTTATTAATCTGCTGAATGTTAGAGCCCTTACATTTTTTAGACTTTCTCTGTTCTGGTGCTTAGCAGGCTCAAATATAAACGCACTGCCAGACGTCTTAAACCTTGCACGTCTGTGTAGATCACGTGAGCATGATGGTCAGCTGAACTGACACGGTCATGGGTGATTTGTGCTATTTCGCTAGTGCGTTAGTGTTGGTTGTCAACATGCTTATGTGGGTTGTCAACATTAGGCTTGCGACCACACCTTGCTCGATTCCGCATGACTCTCTTTACGTCCAAGCGCGGCGTTTGACTGCCCAGATTCCATCTACAATCTGAGCTTGCGTTTATAAACGTACCGCTTTGCATATGGTGAAAATGATTCCGCTCATTTGCCCAGCGTGCGCTATAAATTCAGTATGTAAACTGGAAACGCGCGCGAGAGGTTACATCCGAAGCCACACCCTGTTCACTACGTAGTGCACTATTTAGGTTGATTGGGCATTTTATATGTATTTATGTATATCTTGTCTGCCAGTTTAACGTAATACACACCTCGCCTTGGCGAAGTCCTATCGTTGATGGCAGGAGGTTAGTGTTCAAACTAGACACGACAAGGGCTGATGAGTAGTCTTTGCACTGTGTAGGGCATAGGGACTATTGTGCTATTTCGGACACGCGCCAGATAGCCAGCTCTAACGGCTTGATCGTCTTGCTCGCCCCCTCCGGCACTGACGTCAGAGCGCTCACAGTAGCGAGCCTAGCGGTGCGCGCTCTCGCCAAACCTTCTATTAGTGAACAAGCTGAACGATGCGAGAGATCGCTTCCGCCCAGTAACCAGAAACAGGGAGAGTTAGCGAGGTCCATTTCCACCGTACCGAGCCAGGACGCAACCGAGGTTCCAAAGGAAATAAACGAGAGAGAGACGAAGACGGACTTTTGTTTCCGAGTCGTTATCTCACGCCGTTGCTTGCGGGATTTAATGCTCTAGCTGTAGCCTAGACACTGACAAGGAGAGAGCGTGAGTGTGAGAGAGAGAGAGAGAGGGAGTGAGAGAGAGAGAGACAGGCAGCCTAGCAGAGGGACAGGGTAGAAGAGATAGGTTATTAAAGTGGGATAACGGATTGCTCGCTACTTTGGCCTCACATTTGCCTATTTCGGAGTGAACCATAATCCGAGGTCGGTCTAGTCATGGGATGTACACTGAGCGCCGAGGAGAGAGCGGCTTTGGACAGGAGCAAAGCGATCGAGAAGAACCTGAAGGAGGACGGAATCACTGCGGCCAAGGATGTCAAACTGCTGCTGCTAGGTAAGAAGAAATATACCGCATCCGGGGAGTGGACATGATCACTTATACCATCCAGCAATTTAGCCCGTCACGATTGATTTGAATGTGAAGCACAAATTAATTAGATTTCCTTTCACAGTGTAATCTTATTATTCTTTTGTGTGTGTGTGTGTGTGTGTGTGTGTGTAGGGGCTGGGGAGTCCGGGAAAAGCACCATCGTGAAACAGATGAAGTAAGTCCCTCGGTTTTAAATGTCAGTTCTCAATGTGCACTCCCTGATCAGGCGCACACGCACACCCGACGTCGAAAGCCGAAGTCCGCCATTTTTTTTTCCAAGCAGCTCTTGCCTATCTTTGAGATATGGGGATGCTACACCTAGCTGTAATACGGTCCATTTTGGGTCTATCGATCAAGTGTTGCGGGTTTGCAAGGAGAATAATTGTGACTTTTGCTCTTTACGTGTTGAAAGTAGGATACACTGGCGATGTTGAAATATGCACGTTTTTTCTCATTATGACAAAATTCTGTCCTCACCACCCCGATCAATCCATTTCTCCAACCCTCTGACCAAAATGATTAAAAATGCCAAATGGGTTAAGGAGTGTATTTTTAGCTGTGCCATGCAGGTTCCTGTTGAGAATTAATTTTTCTACAATATTTAGTCTTTGTCGCGGCTTTCTGTTGGGCTGCATATAAAAGCATATGGTTGCTGGGTATTTTCGGAGTCATTACTTGCAGGTGAAGTGTATTTAGCTCAATATTGTCATATTGTCTAAATGCTGTGCGGCTTTCATGAAGGTGTGTCAGGCCTTGTGTGAATTGTTGGGGGTGGGAGGGTGGCAACACCCGAACGCGTTCATCGCTCGTTTTATTTTCGTTTGATCCATCTCACCCACGAGCGATGCCCAAATGCTGCATTAAAGCCGAAGCAAACGTTCTGTAGAAAAAGGGCATTCCAACAGGCGCATGGGATTACTGTTATTTGGGTTTGGCTGCGTTTCCTATTAAGCCCCTGTTCATCTCCATTTCTGTATGAATTATGACCACCTTCGCGTAGCCTGCTGCACTGGAATGAGCTGCCTAATGTATCAGTCGCCAGGTTCAGTGTAGATATGGATCTAAGCAAAGCGATGTATGCGGGGGGATTCAGTGAGAGTGCTGCTTTTATATCATCCTCCGCTTCGTGAAGCGGAACTACATGCGAACCTGCCATTTTCCATAGAATCCTTAGTAGCCCAGAACGTGAACCAATTGCGCACGGTACTTTTAAGACATAACGCCGTTGGAGTCAGTGCACTGGTCACATGGCTCGCTGTACCCACTGGCGTTTTTTTTCAACGCGTGGAGATGATGTGCATGAATGAATAGGAGGATTTCAGGGCCTTGGCTAGTGGACAGCGCCCAGTAGCGCCTCGTCGTCTTGCTCCTTAGATTCGCTTCGGCTATTTTCGTCTTCTCGGGTGTTTCCGTGCTCGGGTTTCGTTGGAAACGCTCCCAGATGAAATCAGCCCATGAAGTATATATTCAAGGGCCTTGTCAAAGCATAGTCTCATATCATTAGTCACTTTTTTTTTAGACTTGTAATGGCTTAAATATCATTTCGCATGAATGGAAATCGTATTAGAAATTTGTGAAAGAAATAAAATGGCTAAGCCATCGTCGAATGTGATTGAAAACCTCATTTTAGCGAGGACAGCACATCCCGTTATTGTTTCACTGCCCTGCAGCGCCACGCTGGTTTCCATAGGGAATTTGCCGGCCTAGTGTGGTACTGCAGGATGTCATGCTGCTTAGTGAGGGAGAATGAAGTCCACCTCTTTAAGCACCAGGCGAGATCATAAACATTACAAGTATATTATTACCCAAATTTACCCAGTGGCAGGTTCGTCAACTATTCAATGTTCCTTCGCTAAACTCGTAAGTTACATATTTCGAAAAAGCTGTGTTGTATGAAATAGAGCTGCTTTATGTAACACATAAAGAACATATAAATAAGAACCAATAGGTAATTCGAAACATGCATGTGTTTGTAAATAGTGCGTATATTTTGTAATTTTAAAGGTTTAGGAACCTTGGTTTACTACACTGATGGACACTTTATTAGAGATACCCACCCAGTAGCAGTTGACCTTCAGAACTACAGAAATTTATGGTGACAGATTCCACTAGGTGTTGAAATCATTCTGCAGGAATATTGACCCATGCGGGGGCAGGGCATCTTCTCACAGTTGGCTCAAATAAGATGGATGTGCTGAAATGCTTTGAGAAGCTTCTGCTTCTTCTTGTCTCAGAGACACCATATACACTGCTCACAAACATTAGGGGTTATTTTATTTGTAAGTGTCCCCTTATTTTTCCATATGTTTATGTATCTTAAACATGCCTTTGGAAAGCAGTGGGTTATATTTAAATGAGTGTTAATTACTACTACTGTATAAAGACAAATCAGCTACTGCCTTTGACTTTACATATTCAAGGTGGAGCAATATGGCAGATGTTTCTAATAGTTTGGGCAACAGTGCTTTAAGTGTTTGAAAACTCCATCAGCACTGCTGTGTCTGATCCACCAGCACAACACACTCAAACACCATCATTACACCAGTGTCAGTGCAGTTCTGAGAATGATCCACCACTTAAATAATACCTGATCTGTGCTGGTCATTTGGTGGTCCTGACCATCAGTGATCAAAGCGATTCAATACAGGTTCATATGAGTAACAGAGAGATAATATAATCATACAGTTGACTGATAACATGTTGTCCTTGTAATGCTCCAATAAATTAGTAAAGGGTGTTAGACATAATTGCTGATAATGAAGGTGTGAAAACGAGTACGGTGGTGACCGTGGCTGACTGAAGTTCATATCTCTGCTTATCAACTGTCAAAGGCATGCCATATGCAGTCAAGGCTAAACTTTACAGGGCGAGTGACAAGCGGATCGGTGAATCTAGGAGGTGTGTTGGCCATTTCAGTGGCATTACAACAGCAGCAGTGTGTGTGGGTGTGTAGGTGTAACAGACGTGTGTTGACGCTGTTTATGGCTAACAGTGCTTTCAGGTGCATTATTAGCCCAGCATAGGCCAGGATTGTTTAACTCTGAATAGTTAGCACTTAGCAACTTGACACTGATTGCTTTGCCAGTAGTGTAGTCAGTGCAGCTACCTGCACATTTTTAAACAACAAAAAATTTCAATAGTATATCTAGTATACCGAGTGGAACTGTAACTATGAAATGGAAACGGGCTTAGCTTGGCTTTACGCTCTCTGACCAGAGCCATCAACCTGTAAGTTTGACCCTGGTTTTCACATTTTGAAAATATTCTCCAAAACAATTACTGGTTTAGATGGAGAAAATTTTTTCCCAGGTCTTTGAAAAGTTGCTCTGGTGAAACCAATTTAAAAATATTATAGATGCTTAAGTTTCTGATAATTATAAATCTTTTTGAATTTGGCATTGTTGGGTAAAATTCAGAAAATAATCAAACAAAAGAACAAATACTTAATCGATAATTTCTTATATTTATACTTCAGCCTGGTTTAAGAGTCGTGCATAATACTGACTTTACTTCAAATAGCAGTTTTCGAATGAAAACTGATAATACCAGCAACTACCTGTCAGATTAAATATCGGTGTAGTAGTGGGACCAAAAGGCCTCAACGAACATTTATGTAGGCTTCTGGGTAAAAGTAGGATCACCTTTTTGAAATAGTTTTCCTCCTTTCTGGAAAATGTGATTACCCATGATAACCATGTGTCAGAGAGGTACTATATTATCTGTTGTTACTATATTGTAGGATTTGCTTTGGTATCATAACATATCTGTGGTCATGTCGTTCCACTTGGTCATTCTACTCTCAACCATAACGGCAATCCAGTGAAGGACTGTTATAGTCTGGGGCTCACTTATGCCTCCCTCTTCTTCCTCTGCAACCTTTGCCAGGAGGAGACATTTGATTGGTGATTCTAGGCTCCTTTCTAAATAGTAACTTTAGTATAAAGCAGCATAGGAACTTGCGTTGTTACACAATGCTGTTTGTTTTTTCCCTCCACTTCGGTTATTGCAATTACTTTTACAATGGTTTACCTGAAAAACATGGGCTGCAACTTGCACAAGATGCTGCTCCAAGACTTCTAACGCACAGGTTAAACAAATGAGTACGTTTTGTCTACCCTGAAGCCTCTCTTGATTTAAAACTTATTTAATGTTTTCTGTGCAATCAGTGTTCTAGGCCCCTTGATCTATGTGAATTGTCTTTTTGAAACTCTATTGCTACAACGTCTTAGGTCATCTACTTTAGGACTTTTAGCTGGGTCTTAGGCAAATTACCAAAAGCGAAAGCAAACTGATGTGCTTTTTGAATCATGGAATGAAGTCTCTCTGGAAACGCGTTGGACATAATCCATACAACAACTATATGCAGCACCAAACCTGCCGGCCACATTATGCACACCTGTACTTCCTTGATGCAAATATGTAATCAGCCAAGCACATTACAGAAACTAATTGCATGCAGGTATGTAGACTTGGTCCAGAAGAATGGAAAACAAACTCCCAATGAACAGACTCTCAATGTGGCTTGCTTGTTGGGGCTAGATGGGCTAGTGTGAGTATTTCAGAAACTGCTGATTTGCTGGGATTTTTAAACACCACCATCTCTAGGGTTTCCACAGAGTGGCGCAACAAAGAGCAAATATTCAGTGAACGGAAGTTGTCTGGGTGAAAATGCCTTGTTAATGCCATAGGTTGAAACACCACATCCTACCCGAGTATTGTTGCTGACCATGTCCATCGACTTATGACCTTGCTCTAACATATTCTTCACACCATGTTGCAAGGCTCAGATAATCTCGAACTGGTTTCTTGACATGACAGTGTGTTTACTGTACTCTAATGACACCTACAGTCGCCACATCTCAGTCGAATAGAGCACCTTGAACGTGCAGCAGACCAAACCGTTGCAACTATGTGATGCTGTCGTGCTAAAATCAGTCATGAAGACTTAGTCAAAGTGGATGCAACCTGGCCCTAGCAAGGTGTACCTAACAAAGTATCTGTTAGTGTAAAAAGTTATAAGGGATTAAAAAAAACAAACAAATATTGTGTTTCCATTGAATCCATAACTGCAGAAAATCAGATTTTGTTGTTAGTCCGATCAAGGAATATACATGCACTTGAGTGATTAGATAATCGGAAGGTCAGGGTTTACATGATTCGAAAGGCAGTCGGATTTCTACTTTGCAACCAGCCTATAATCTTAACAAAAATGTTATGTAAAATTCAGTTTTTAATATTAAATAATCTATTTATTCCTTTTTTTTAAGTATATATATTTTTTTGTTTCAAGTTTTTGATACCCGTTTAAAATTTAATTCCAGGGTTGCCAGATCCCACTTGAGAATCCCTCACCTTGATCTTTATAAATAAGCCCAAAGGAAGCAAAAACCTCTAAGAATAGCTGGATCTGACAGCCCTGTTTTTTTTCTGCACACGTGTTCACAGCAAAATCTGATAGAAATCAAGTTACTGGTAAATGTGCTATTAGTACTCCGATTACTGGGTGATAGTTATAAATTCCCTTAGAGATTGCTGAATTATGTAATCAGCAGCCTGTATCCAGTGCTTCATTCAACAACATAGCAGCAATCTAGTGGTGTGTTTCTCTTATCTCAGAATTGGGAAGGCTTGAAATTGCGTCGTTACTAACCTAGGTGCATTCCGACTACAAAGCATAGGTGCTTCCACAAAAAAGCTTGTTTGTTTTGTGCTGTCCAAGCACTGAAAGCTCAGACTGATTTCTAATGCACTTTTTCTGTAACTGTGTGTGTGACTCAGGCTAACATGGTGGGTTTGTTGTGGGCTCTTTGTGAGTCTCTTAGTCTGAGAGAGAGGAACCAGCATTTTGCCGCAGTTGGAGGAATGAGTATGGCATTTTGCAGTAGTTACGCTACTTTAGTCAGCCATAAAGTGTGTATATTAACCAACTGAATTTCGTAATGCGTGCACTGGGTGTGGGGTAAAGTGGAATCATGCTTCCCAGCGTTATCACCGAGGTGTTGGATTAGATGTAGTTATTTTGTTTGACTTTGTTTTTTGGCAAAGATTGTGTGTGTATGGGGGTGGGTGACAATGTTAACAGCAAAAACACGGTTTACTGACCACTCACAGAGGAAGCAAATGCATGAATTATCTATACTATAATTATGCATGTCAAGGTCTGGTATTTATTGGACTGTATACAAAAACTTTTGGTCTTGTAGTTGAAATGGTGAAAGGCAGAAATGGCCAGACAACTGGATTTGGGTTTGTGGGGTGCTCCCAGTCAGCAGTGATGATTACCTATTAATGGGAGAAATGCAATGCTGAAAAACAATCTCTTTATAATTTTCTAGGATTTCTTTGCAGTGTTGGAGCTAAATTATTCATTCACTCATTTCTCTCAATTGCCTGAATTGGTGAATCTTATTGGTGACGATATTTATATATATGTATATATAATATCCTTGATAAAAATCGACAAACCAAAGAGGAAAGCAACTGCATCCAAGGGAGAGGGAAAAGTCTACTAAATATAATAAAGAAAAGTATACTAAATATAGTGTAAGTATAGATCGATTTTACATTTGAAAAGAGCATTCGCAATGGAACGTAACGCACAAACATGCGTACTTCATGACACGAGTATTGTTCACTTCATCACTGTGCTGCGTTTTGGAAGTACTACATTAAATTAAAGTCATAACTGAGACCAGGGAGTCACAGTAGATCAAATGGCTTAATATGCACACACAGAAATTAGACAGGCAGAATTGCAAGATTAGAAACATTACAAAAATAAATACGAAATTGTGAATATAATAATATGAAACGATTAAATATCCCTTAATTTTTATGAGCAGTTCATGTTATAGGTACAGTACAAGTCAGGTAGCCATTAGATTAGATATATTGTATTATCAGTGGTATAATGACATGTATACACATATAGATTTTTGCTAGAAAATGTTCACGCAGAATTGAAAAAATACATAAAAACTAGGCTCCACTTGTAAGTACACTGCTGACAAAAAATTTGGGTGTATTTCGTTCATCTGGCAGGAGAGTACGAGCCAGAAAAAACTTGATCTGGAATGGTCGTTTTGGAAGGGGAGCAGCCAGGAAAACAATTTTTTGTGGAAAGGGGATAGTGTGAAGAGACTAAAATATGCTAAAGCTCGCAAAGATTTGCAAATCCAGTGGAAGAGAGTTACGGAGTAACAAATCGAAACGAAAGTTTTGGGTCCATTCGTAGACATTATATATTATATAATTGCTTAAACAACAAATTAACCATGATCTTTTGAAAAGTGCTGTTTATAGCAAGTAAACCACCTACAGATCATAAGTAGCATCTGAACAAGTACAACAGATATTACAAATATGCTAACGGTTAATGTACTTGTATATAAGCTTATAGTCATTCTTGGGAACTTGAAGACCCAGACAATTTTGTTTAAACTAGACTAGAATCAACTTTTGAACGTAATAATGTGTATTTGTTTTTCATCTAAGCACATAGGTTGCTTTTTACCTCTATGTCAAAACAAGCATCTTAACATGCTAAAGAGAGACCATGAACCAGAAAGTTCAGGGTTCAAATCCCACTTCTGCCAAGCTGCCACTGTTGGGTCTTAAGGAAGAACCTTAACTCGGACTGTATCAGTTGTAAGTCACTCTGGATAAGGGTGTCTGCTAAATGCCATAAATGTAAACATTTCACCACCTCATACTGGTAAGTACACTGCTTGCAAGAATTAGAGGATATTTTAAAATGAAAACGAAGAAGATTCTACAAGAACTGCTGAACAATCTGATCCTGTCCATAAACCCATCACTGTCAGTGTGTTTTGGCATTCTGAACATTAGCCTACTGAACAGTCAATGTGTGGCACTCATCTAGTTTAACATGCTTCGGTTTACCCCATAAATGCCAGTTGCTACTCAATCACGATAATTGAATTTGCAACTCATTTGTCAATCGGTAATCAATAAAATGCTTTTTTAAATGCTTCATATTCATTTAAAAATATCTCCTAATTTTTGTGAATAGTGTAGTAAGGATGAGTGTTTTTCATTTAAATGTTTTTCTTCCTCTAAATATCTATAATTATTGACCAGGCATGTAAGGAAAACCCTCTCTAAATCACACAAGCATGAATAAGCTGGTTTCTACAACTTCCCCCAAGCTTAAGACTGGCGATAACAGCAGATAACTTGTGCTACTAACTGGGCTGTAAGTTTGCCTAAAAAATACAACTTGAACAAAATGTTCTACCTATCAAATTAAAAAAAGTAAAAAAAAAAAAAAAAAAAAAAAAGACGTGGACTGTAGAGCTGTGAATAGCTTTTTTTTTAAAGCAACATCAACATAAATGGT
The DNA here is from genome assembly GCA_033117975.1 of Parotocinclus spilosoma. NCBI lineage: Eukaryota > Metazoa > Chordata > Actinopteri > Siluriformes > Loricariidae > Parotocinclus > Parotocinclus spilosoma. The sequence continues at coordinate 4,518,827 of JAVSBV010000103.1, forward strand.
GTTTCAGCATTTTTAAATGTCAGCTAATTCAAGTGTGCAGTGTTATTTATTAATGGGGTTGGTCTTATCCGTGGAATTACAAGTTAGGAAATGTGTTATTCGATTGCACACAGGGCCCTGACAAGGTATTGGTAGAGTGGGTGAAGTGCTGGTGCAAAGTTTTAAAAGCACACTCTCATCCACATTCGTTACCGGACGCATATCTTTACATAAATGCTGCTGGTTATTTCTTTACGACATCTGTGTTGTAGCCAGGGTGTAGAAAGCCATTAAAGTCTGTTTCAGAATCAGTATCTGGGGCTTTTTGGTACGAGTAGACATCATGTAGACTTCTAAACTGGATGCTGTAGAATGATAAACACATTCTTTCTCACACACCACTTTACAAAGTTCGCACAATCGTTCCTGATAAAAATGTAGATTATAGATTATAAGTAATTGGCTTTTTTTTACATTTTAATGTATGTTTTTTAGAATCGAATTTGCACTATGAACACTGTTGTACTGTTCTGGGAATACTGTAGAATTAAAATATTTTCTGAAGGATTGCCAGACTATCAAAGTTTGATTGACACTGTTTTTAAGTGAGGGTTCTTAACTATTAAACCTGGGATATTTTTCATATCCACTACCAATGAGGCGATATCAATACTGTTATAATCAATATAATACTGTTTTAATCTTCAACAAATATATGCATTAATAACTAAGTAACTAGTAAACACAAAATCAGCAGAATGACAACAGAACAGTGGGCAAGTTGTAGAATGACTACGGTAGTTTTTTTTTGTTTTGTTTTTTGTTTCGCCCATATCTCACTGCCTTTGGTGTACTTCATCTGTATTTGTGTTTGGGCCAGGATGGTGGGTAGCATCGTCACCTCACAGCAACAAGTTACTCAGGTGGAGTAACCTTGGTGTATTCTATTTGGAGTTAGCATTTTCTCTGTGTCTGTGTGGATTTACTCCTATTTCCTTCCACAGTCATGCCTCAAGGCATGCATTATTTATATTGAAGTTCCTAAAGTGATCTCAGCATGCGAGTGTGTAAATGAGTGTATCTGCGATACATTGGTGCCCTGCTTAGGGTTGTTCCTGCTTTGTGCCTTGATTTCGCCAGCTAGGCACCAGCACTCCCATGGCCAATGATTAGGTGGATAAGAAAGTGAAAACAAATGTTTCCTATTGCTGTTCTTTAAGCTGAAAAGCTAAAAATCATGCCCATGTTTAGCCTTCTTCCCTGAACAGCTGTGTGATGGCAGTATTTAACGCAGCAGCTCTGACCAAGCATTGTAAATATTTGTAAAATAAATCAAACAGGTGAAACGCTTCAGGTTAGTTGTAGTCATTATTATAAACAACTAAGATATTTAAATTTTGGTAATTTAATTAAATGGCTATTTGAATAATAATACAAATGAAACTTGAAGTACTGTTTGTTGTAGTCAAGTTTCTGTATGGATGTAACAGTGCGCGAGCGGTAAGAGTTTATGCATAAATATTATGCGGAGCAACGGTCTTATGCAAAGATGGGTATTTGTGAAACTTGATGTAGGTGTGCGTTCTCATCTGCATACTGTGAAGAGTGGCAGTTTTTCACAGTGTGCATAATTTCTATGCTTATGCAAATATGTTTATACACCGTGTTACTGGGAGTTAATTGACTGAAAAATATTTGAATGTATGTGTACACTCACAGGTCACTATATGAGGTAAATTTTTTTATGTAAATTAATAAATGCTTTGATCTTCTTCCATGTCACTGGCTGATTTATATATTTAAATTGATGAGCAATTGAACAGACGTAGCTACTAATGTTTCAATTGAGTGTATATATTCAGTATCCGCACAGTGGCAGGCAACATCCTAGTCCTAAAAGTATTATAATAGCCCCCAAATATTAGACCTGAAACTGTGGGACTGTGGTAGCTTAGCGGTTAAGGTACTGGACTCTGGACTAGAAGATTCAAGGTTTAAATTCCACCTCTGCCAAGCTGCCACTTAATTCTTGAGCAAGACCCTTAACCCACAACTGCTTGGGTAAGGGCGTCAGCTAAATGCCGTAAATGTAAATACATGGTGGTTTATTTATTTAGGAACATTATCAGATAGTCCTTTAGTTGCTTAAAAGTTCTTTGTGATCTCACATGCGTTTGCCACTCACAAATATGGACCCATTGTCAAAATATCTCCCATTGCCTGATGTTACATTCCATGTTCTGCCATCAGGAGAACACAGAATAACAATGGAGTGCATGGTAGAGTTGCAAGTTGAAAGCTATTGCTCATCACACAGACAGTGAATGCGACCAAGATGGTGTATTTTCCTTTAATTGAGTGTGAAAGAGTTACGTCTGGAGAAAAAGATTACATTTTTGGATAAGAACCTTATACCTTCTGTAAAACAATGTGGTAGTATCATGGATTTTTGGATGTTTTACCTGAACTGGGCTAGGATGATGTGCCAGTGTGTATGGAATAATGGATAATGAATAATACCAATAAATGCAAAAGGGAATTATCAGGAATCCTGTCCATGAAATGAATCCCAAAAGAAAGTTGATATGGTGAGACAAACCGTAAACACACAGTTGGGTCTACTTTCAAATGGTTAGAAATGGAAGTTAGAGTGACATTGTGGCTGGTTTCAATCCTAGGGTGGAGGATGCTGCCTTTTCCTTTCTGTGTGGAGTCTGCATGTTCTCCCCTGTATCTGCTTGGGTTTGCTCCAGGTATTCTGGTTTCCTCTCACAGTCCAAAGACATGCACGTTAGGTGTATGGACCCCAAAACATTCTGGATTAGAAGCTGTTCTGTGTGGAGAATGGGCTAAATCACCTCCAAACAGTTGTGTGGGACTGATCAATGGTTGCAGAATTGTTGCAGCTATTCCTGAGTAATGAAAAAATGTGAAAATTATTGATGTAATATTTGATCATTTTACTAGTGGGATTTGCCTCAAAGGGGGTTCTTTTTATCCACTTTTAGGCCTTTTGTAAAATACTTATGATGTTTTAAATTCATATTTATGTACAAATACAGAGCCATTTAATGGTTTCATAAACATTGACGTATTACTGTATTTGCATTGGGAAGGTTTGGACTGGGGTTGGACTATTAGGATTGAACTGCTTGGGTATCCAGACAGTGTAAATCATAGACTCTAAGGTTTATTGTGGCAAGACAACAGTTTGTTTACTTTTCGACTCGCTTCATATTGGAATTCTTCTATTTTCTAAATATCCTTGGATTGTCTTACATGCACATATTTGATATCTTCCCACAGATTTTTAATGCTGTTGAACTCTGGGTACTGTGAAGGTCAATCAGATACCTTTATCTGTTATTACGTGGAGAGTCTTGTAATAGTTCTTTTTGTTTTTGAACGTTTAAGCTTCAGTTTCTTCACTAAATATACAGCATCCACTCCAGGATCTCATCACACAATCTGCACAATATTTCCAGTACTACTATCTTCCACAATATGCCAAAGTATAATGGAATACTTGTCCAGGTATTGCTGGGCAATATGACTTCAAAGCAATATTGTGATTAAGTGAACTATTTACCTTGATTGTGAACACGTATTTTTTAATCAGAGAACTCCTTCTTTCTCCAGCCATTGTCCATTTATCAGTTTCGCTTAGTATGTATGATCACCCCCACAGGACCAGCACAGATCAGGTATTTGATCTGTATTTGGTTGGTGGATCCTTCTCAGCACTGCTGCGAGTATTGATGTGGTGGTTGAGATTGTGATAGCTTAGTGGTTAAGGTACTGGACTTTGGACCAGAAGGTCCAGGTTTCAAATCCCACCTCTGCCACAGTTATATCCTTAAGCAAGGCCCTTACCCCACGAATGCCTGAATTGTAAGACTATCAGTTGTAAGCTGCTCTGGATAAGGGCATCTGCTAAATGCCTTAAATGTAAATGGTGATGGTGTGTTAGTGGGTGTTTCTCTGATGGGATGATCAGACAGTGTTGCTGGAGTTTTTAAGCACTTTGTTCACTCACTGTGTACTGTATTAGAGACATCTACTATTAAAACAAATACAAAATATATGAAATATGTATATATGTGTGCGTGTGTGTGTGCACATAATTTGACTTGTTTTGACATCTACCATATTGCTCCGCCTTATGGATGTGAAGTCAGAGACAGCAGCTCATCTGTTGTTGCACAATTTGTGGTAGTAATTTTTTAATCCTTTATCAGTGATCACAAGATGCTGGTGGCTGGGCATTTTGGTAGGTGGGATATTTCCAGTTCACCAGTGACTATAATGTGGTTTCAAACTCCAGCAGCACTGTCTGATGCACTCGTATCAGTGTAACACACATTAACACACCACCAACACACCAGTGTCAGTGCAGTACTGAGAATGATCCACCACCCAAATAGTTCCTGATCATTAGATGAGAGTAAAGAGGATGAACAAAGTCTGTAGAGAAATAGATGGACCACAGTCTGTAATTGTAAAACTACAAAGTGCAGTGTGGTAACATGGAGATGGTCATAATGTTATATCTCATTAGTGTATGTTCACTATTAAATCAGATACTTTTTTGCCTAATGAAAGAGTATGTAATGTTGTAAAGAAAACACATTGATTAACATTTTTCTGTTGAATATTTTGACCATTTGAAGTCATAGCACACATTACTTGAAATTAAAATGACTACACTGCTCACAAAAATTATATATTTCATACAAAATAAATTGTCCTCATTTTTATGACTAGTGTATTTTTCCCTAAATAGCAGAATTCCTTACGTTTTTTTTTATTAAACTTTTATTGCAAACAAATAATTGTAATGCCTTGCGAAAAATATAAAAAAAAAAACAAAAAAAACAACCCAACTTATTGAAGATTGCATTTGTTAAAGGTTTTCAATATCGCTTTCATTTAGTTTTCAGTTGCCGAGCTATGTCTTGGTGTTCTTAAATTGTTTTTAAATGTCTCGTACTGCTGGTGGTGTTAAAAAAATTGTTTGTTTAATTAGACAACACAACTTGATTTGAAAATACCTCTGATTTAATTGTAGCTGTGTGAAGCTATGCCTTAGGACATTGACTTAATAATTGGAATTCCATAATTTGAATGCAATTCCATAATTGGAATGCAAAGGAAGTTGTCTACCCTGTGCAGTTTGTTTTTGCAAGTAGTGGTATACATTGCATGGTGCACCACTTTTCTTTGCACGTTCCTACAGATCCTTTGGCTGATATAAGGGTGTATGTCTTATGTCTTTGCGTGTCGGGGTGTGTGATATTTAGGATAGCAGACCAACACCTAATTTTCCTAATTGAAATGATGAATGTGAGGGATATGGCAGATGTAAATGAATGACCTAAATCACTAGAGGTTGCTGAATAGATTTGGTGACAAGGTTTGTGGAGTTCTGCTCGAAAGGGGCACAGGGTGCTGGGTGCCTAAGGCTTAACAATGAATAAGAGCAACAAAGCCTATCCTGTCTGGTGTGAACCTACAGAAACTGGTACAAATGAAATGCTTTTATGGGAGATATACTGATTATTTAACATGGTCAACTAAAACCGACTAGTAAATTAGTTGGAAAGTAATTTAATAGTTGATTAGTTGGTGACGTAATTACGCCTGTTTCTCATTTTGTCGATTATTGTTTTTCATTAGCTTACTCTTAACAAAAGCTTGATGGTAGATTCAGTAACAAAATCCTCAAGTGTGCAAAAAATTTCACACTTTTCAGCTCTGGGGGAAAAAGGTTGTCAATTGTACAATATTTCTAAATCTGACCTTATAAACATAGGGACACATCCTAAGGTCTAGGCCACAGGTGTTCAAATTTGGCATAAAATCTAGTTTTCTGTAATCCTCGAGTTCTCTATAAGCATTTGCTGACACTTGCAAACAGTTTCAGGATATAATTCTTGATGAACATCCAGAGGAAGGGTTACCATTAAAATGGGAGGTTTAGGTTCTCATAGAGAACACATTTGTCATAATGTCATACCATGTTCAACATGGGTTTGCTGAAATTGAACAAGCCTTATGGTTATGGCTGTAGGTCCTGATTTGGTTTTGTTAGAATGTTTTGCTACTACCATTTTTTCCCCCCGATTACTTTGCACTCAGTAGTTTTAAACAAAGGATAAATTTAAAGGCTGATGGCTACATTAAAGTGATTTGGTAATTGAGTATTTCAGAATCTGAGTTATTAGTTAAAAGGATTTCCAGATTATTTGACTACGAAAACAGCCATTTGTTGCGTCCATACTTTAGACCCAGGATATACACTGCCACACCCTGCCTATTGTCTAATTGTCATTTTTGACAAAATCCCTGAAAATGGGGAGATCATATTTTTTATCAATATCTGTGAAATATCCCATTAGGGAGGTGGTCATATAATGTTTCAGCATATTGTCTACTGAAATACGGACTGTTATGGTTTTACTTCTGCCTTTGCTGTTTCAGTTTCTCCTTTATGAATAAGGGCGTTTCCCAAAAGATGACACACAAATAAGCATTTCGATCAGGTTCATCAAATCAGTGTTATCTTTCGGTTTGGCTGCAAAGTGCATTTACTTTGTACAAGCATGAGCTGTTTGTCAGTGTAGGAGTATGTGCCTGTGTGCATAAGTCAAAGATAACTTTGAAAGGGAAGGAAGAAGTCTTATGTTGAAACAACGTGCAGTGTTATGAAATACCAGACTCCTGCCCACATGGTGTTCGTAAACGCTTGATGTTCTCTATTATGCTTAGTATTTTTTTCCTCCACTCACCCCTCATATAATTTAGCGAGTTTCAAGTGCACCCATTTGAAGTAATTGGATTTGATCAAGTCATGTGTTTGGTTACTAGATCCTCACTGTGATTTCCTTAAATCTCCTCATCATGCATGCCTTCCTTCTTACTCTGCCAACACCCCACTGACACTGTGGAATTTACCACTGATAACACTTTTTGAGACCTATTCTGCCCTTATGTATTTGTTTATTTACAATACTGTGAATTCACTAGAATACCACAAACATGAGTGTGTTGTTAAGCAACCTGCCAATTTGCATCCTCTTTGGATGAAGGATAGTTACAGCCACAAATTCAAACATGCAAAATAATTGTAATGGTGTGACAGTTCCTCTGTTTGCTAGAAACATCAGTTCATGTGGACTTTGAAACCCTGAACTAGGCTTATAAGTTAGACTTGTTGGATATAAAACCCTGTGGTGGGCTGGTGCCCTGTTCAGGGTATACGTCTGCCTGTGCCCATTGATTTCTGGGATAGATTACAGACCCTCAGTAACTTTGAGCAGGAATAGCAGGTGTAATATAAGGATAATGAGAAGGTTTTGGAAAATTCATTAGAGATTTTGTTAACCTCAGTTGTCTGTTTTTATTTGGCCAGAATTGCACCCAGTATGGTCTTCTGCTGTAGCCCATTGCTTCAAGGTTTGATTTGTTGTACGTTCGTAAATGCTCTATAGCATATTTTGGTTGTAACTAGATTTGAGTTTTTACTATTTATTTGAGTTTACCTATTTAACTATTTGAGTTGCTGTTGCCTACGCCTGTTGCCAGACAAAATAATATGGACAGTGTGTGCAGAAGCAAGGACGTGTGTGTGTGTATACAGTACACTGCTCACAAAAATTGGGGATGTTCCTTTAGGGGATATTTCTTTGAAAATATCCCCATATTTTTGTGAGCAGTATATTGACCGAAATCCAATGTACGTGCCACAATTGAACCTGTAGCCCTTAACCTTCTGCTAAGGACAGAATTGTAATGACTGAGCTCCCTCTGATTCAGAAAAAAACTTATTTGTTTAGTAATTACCCTGCTGCACAATTGCATTATTATCCAGACACTGGGTAATTTGCACTTCAAAGTGCATGTCGTGCCATTCAAAGTGTTAATGTATCCATGACAGGGAGTGTAAGTCATGTTTGGAAAGTGTGTGTTGAGTCCACATGCTATATGCCCCACCCCTCGCTGATTCTGCATGTGTTTTTTGGGAAGATGGCATTTTTGTGTATGTACAGATCTGAAGTGCTTATTCAGGAGCTTATTTAAGGCTGTTCAGTACTATAATTAGTAATAAAAAGATCGGTGTCTTTCTTATGATCGGTTATCCAGACTATGAAAATATTTTCAACTGCTTTCAAGTGCCAGAATGAAGTAAGCTAATGTAAGAAGACTCTTGAAAAGCAGCACAGAGGTTTACAGGTAATTGCAGGTTTGCACCATGGTCCTGACTGCACCTGTTGGCCTTTTTTTAGTAAGTGCCGCATGTGTTTGTTTGTTTTTTAATTAAGCGAGTATTGTGGTGGTATGAGATGTGTTAATTGCAGCTGCTTGAGACTGTTTTTCTTTTTCTATGTCAGATACCTTATGAGCGCATGTGATGCTAAATTGGATCATATCAGTTGGCCCCCTGTGGAAGTCTCCCCTGGAGATTCCTGTATACACACACACACACACACACACACACACACACACACACACACACACACACACACACACACACACACACACACACACATTACATTACATTACATTACATTACATTACATTAATAATATTATTATAAAACTAATACTATTTAAAATTAAAAGTGGCTACATCTTTTCTCCTGGGCTAAAACCTTAAACATTTTTGTAATGTAAAATGGCTACACAAAGCCAGTGTTTCATTTGAAAGCCACAGAAATGGCCTGGGTGATGTACTTCTGCTTTTTCCATCATCACTTCCCTCATTTTGCAAACGCAATAGTAAAGTAGGAAAAGAATAACATGACAGCAATCACAAGTGAACCAGCAGTAAAAGTGCGCTTTGTGTGGTTCTGAATTCTGGACAGTAGCTAAATAATGGTAGATGCTGCTCAGCAGCATTGCGGCTGCTTAAGTAGCTTGTTGGGGGGTTTGGATAGTGCTGAGGATGCGCTGCTTCAGTCGATTTATCCACTTACCTTGCTCCATCTCTCCATCTATTCATGTGCCGTAACCTCTTCACAGAATCTGTTGTCAGGGAGATGAGAATGGATGCAGCAATTGGGAGAAGATGGGCTAGTGAAATGAATGCGTGGGGGTGGAGTGCCAGAGATATGTTGTTGTGCATATGAAGGGAGCAGTGGGTGTGGTGGAGGGGATTCTGGTGGACAGGACTGAGGATTTCGAAAAATATGCAACGCAGAACAAGTTTGGTGCTAATTAAGCAAAATGCCAATTAAATTAGAACTTCACAGCGCCAAAAGTCACAGGAAACATTGCATGCTGCATAGTGGACAATTCCTCAAAGCCTGCCAAAACCATTGTTAAGCTTTCTTTGTCTGTAGCCGTCTTTGAATGACCACTACGTGGATCAGAAATTGGCTATGAGGGATGCAGCAGTACTGTGTGAAACTGGTGATTTTTCCTGATGTCTGTTGCATTCCCCAGTTATCAGAATCATTCATTTAATCTTCAGTTGAACCACAAAAACTTGCCCTTTATTCAATATGACAGCTTTCAATATGGTGCCCAGGTTTCAGACGTAGATTAAAAGTTAGGCCCCCTCACCCATTACTAGTATTCAGATATGTCATTTTGCCTTTTGTTGGGCAGCACGGTAGCTCGGTGGGTAGCACCGCTGTCTCACAATAAGAAGGTCCTGGTTTCAATCCCAGAGTGGAGCGGTCTGGGTCCTTTCTGGGTGGAGTCTGCATGTCCTCCCTGTGTCTGTGTGGGTTTACTCCGGGTACTCCGGTTCCCTCCCACAGTCCAAAGACATGCGTGTTAGGGTAATTGATTACTCTAAATTTTCATTGACTTGTGTATGTGTATATATGTGACTGGTGTTGAGATACACACGAGGTTATACCCATACACAAGGTTGTCGCTTACATGGTCACTGATGCCGATAGCGACGTTAAAGAAGCCGAATAAATAAATTGTCTTTTGTTTCTGAAATAAAAGGTTCTGTATCCTTTGACTCTGTAATGTGCAATACACTGTACATTTTGATTTGAAAATGATCATACACTCACTTCATTATTTTTTTATTTATGTATACGTAAAGCTTGGTAGTATTAACGAGTTGAAGGGTGCTGGAAGCATTTCTCTGAGATTGTGATTCAGTTGGACATGATGGCATCAAGCAGTTGCTGCACATTTGTCGGCTGAAGTGCCACACTACAAAACAAACAGTTCCACCACAAGCCAAAGGTGCTCTATTTGATTGAGATCTGGTGAATGTGAAGGCCATTTGAGTACAGTGAACTCACTGGCATTTTCAACATACCGGTTTGAGATGCTTTGAGCTGTGTTTCATGGCACATAAAAGATGGATACACTGTGGTCGGGATAGGATAGGCATCAAGACTCCTCAGACAAGGCAGTGTTTTTCCAATATTGTGTAACTTTATTTGCTTCTTCTTAGCTGACAGAGATGGCTCATGGTGTGGTTTTATGCTGCTGTAGCCCATCTTCTTCAAGTTTTGAGTTTTCGCATATCTTTTCCATTGTGATGCTCAGTTTGAAGTTCAGCAGGTCGTCTTGATCATGTCTATATGCTTAAATGTATTGTGTTTCAGCCAATATATTATATATCAATTTATGTTAATGGTCAATTGAACAGTTGTACCTTTTAAAGTGGCCGGTACGTCTATTTCAGTAATGCCAATATTACCGTTTGTGTTTTATGGAAATGGACAATTCAAAGGAATTTCATGCTTGTTCTGTACATTAAACAAATGAATTCAACCGAACATTCACTCTGTATCTAACTTGTTTAAACAGTTTTAAAATCACACCTAGATATCAAAATCGGGTAGATGCTGTGACTTACAGCTAATGTTGTATGCTGACCTTGCACGTTGCTGTATGTAGATCTATACTCTACTTCCTCATAAGGTCTGTACAGTCAGCTTGCCTGCTGTATTGACCTCATGGTATTAACAGTCAGAGGCCTGTGTAACATCCCTCTCACTCTCATACAGGATAAGAGGATGAGAAGCGAGAGACAAAAAACAAGTGCAGTGACACATATTTCCTCTCATAGTGTCCCGTGCGTGTCAAACACTTTTTAAACACTGATAATAGGGGTGGGCGATATGGCCAAAATCCTCTGTCCTGTGTATATTATAACAATAGGAAGAACATTCTGAATGAAAATGAGTTGAAAGAACTAAATGACCATTAATGTAATAAATCACTGTTTATAAAAACGCACCCAGATAGAAATGTCAGATTGCGACTTAATTATGTTTATACCTCAATAGGCAGATATGTAAATGCCACTAGTTGTGGCCACCAGAGAACGTAAAAGGGCTTTCCCCTTAAAGAGGCTATCGGAGACTACTTTTTGGTAGAGTATCTATTGGTGAGACTTTTAGAGGGGGCGTATCATTGGACTGAGAAAAGCAAGGTGGTCTGTTCAACAAATTACTTGACATATGTTCTGACATAGCAGTGGTTCTGTATGGGGAATGACACATGGCCAACAGGCTACATGGAGCCCAGACAGACCAGCAGTAAAGAGTATTGTTTTATCTGCTGACAAGCACGAGCAAGTCCGACAGTTTAGTTGTCTAACATCCAAACACAGGTGTCTCTGCTCGAACATTTTCCAGGCATTATGAGCGATTCAATCCTGGATTTGCTGTGGAGCGACACACTGCCCCAATTGCTGGTGTGATTGTCAGGGGAGCTGGCAATATGGCAGTTAGTCTCCTCTAGGACTGATATAAAGGGACGCTAACAAATCAGCGATATGTACAGCGATAAGACATCCAGCGGCCACATTTTGCTTTTCATAGCAGGGCTTTCAACTGGCATTTTCAGCAGGATAATGCTCACCCATACACAGCAAACAAACACAGGAATGTCTCAGCTAGATTCCTGGCCTACTGGGTCGCTATTTTTTTCACCAGTTGAACATTTATGGTACTAACTGAGACATTGGCGAACAAGTAGTGTGCAGGCTCTAAAGTCCCAGCTGCATCGGTCAGCAAATGTGCCACAAGATACCACACTGAACCTGTTTGCCTCCATGTCCAACCTTATCTCATCTTGTATTCAGGATAGAAGTTGTACTAGAGCCTCTTTTTACAGTTTTCCACAGTAAAGGTATTGTTTCACTCCAATATTCTAATCGCTCACTTGTTCTGCTCACAAAAATTAGGGGGTATTTTAAAATGAAGGTTATGATAATACCATTCACACACAGTGTAATTCCATGTATAAAAAAAACAAAAAAGTGAACGAGCATGTAAGACTGAGTGCAGTCATTATGTACTTTCATTTGGTAGATTCTGCTTTAACAAACATTCAGCCGAACCTTTCTGAAAACAACGTGACCTTGCTTGCTGACACCTGATATGTATTATAGTTGGGTAGCATTTACTTTATTTAAAACTAATCTAATAGTAATTTGGTTTTGGGTACTTTTTACTCTTGCTCGAGTTAATTTTCTAAGACAGAAATGGTACTTTCAGTCTGTTGCATTAGTTCAGGGACTTCCTATTATTTGTGTTGTTGAACCTTCGATGTTCCTCTTTCCGTGAAGTGCAGTACTTTATGCTCTTTGGAGAGTATGTATGGAGTTAATAATAATAAAAATAATAATAATTAGATTTAATAATGATAATGGTAAGTTACAAATGGAAAGTAACTAAAGTGCAACTAATGTTCTAGTCTCAAGCTTATGATTAATTTATAACTCACCATCGGTGACTAATATGGTGCCCATATGCCACTTGTGCCCTTCTGTGATTGTGCCAGTCTAAACTGATAACTTTATATTGCAGCTTTTCAATAATTGTAATTTTTAATTAGATAGCTATTGTTTCAGTAATGTCACGTGCCAAGCAGGATGCACTTGCAGCATGATGAAGCAACTTCTGTTTGATTTCAGTGTTAGTTCTTGAGTTAAATATAATGTTTTTTTCCATTTGTTGTCATGTATTGTATTTTATCTAATCATATCCTGTGTAACCACTACTTACTATTACTGCAGTAGTTATTTGAAAGATACTTGTACCTGAGTTTTTTTTTTTTTTTTTTTTTTTTTTTCCCCAAGGTAACTGTTACTTTTCTTTTCTTGAACTTTTCTGCTGTTTAAATAGCTTTTGTCGCTATAATTTATACAGTGATTCTTATCCTGTGTGAATTAACCATAATCATTACATACATTCTCGTGTAACATTGCTTAATAGACAGGTGCATAAGAGACCTACTCCATGTTCTTCTTAAAGTGAAGCAGCTAACCTAGCTATAAATAAATTCAGAATTATTGTCAATATTTTAAGTATTTCCCCACCATTTTCTTGTGTTGAGTTTGGACCTAAAATACAAGAAAGATTCCACTACACAAGAAAAGATTACATTTTGTGAATCTTAAATATTGGGTTCAGATAGTACTTGGTACAGTACTTGACAGTGTGATGGTTTTTCAAAATACCGTGGTATTTAAAAATGGTGTATTTTCAGTTTGTGCTTCAAGCACTGGATTAACCTAATTAAAGCATTACTAGAGCAGTCAAAAGATCGCTGAGCACTCAGAAAAGCATACTGTTATTGACACAGTGGTTGCTAGATGGAGCCGGATACAGAGATTACAAGATCAAGATCATTTTGATGTCCATTTCCATGTTTATACTCGGTAGGGCACTGCAGACGTTGCCCTTTTTTACTTCCGAATGTGTTAGTCTCAGAGAAGTTATAGTATAACGTATTTGAAACAAGGACATGGGTTGAATGTAATTGAAATTGAATATTAAATAAATAAATTGAATAGTTATTCCATGACTTGTTTCCGCTCCTAACCGTCATATCTTCATACAAGATAATTAGTCATTTCTATGTCTCGAAAATGACATTATAATTACATGGATTACAACAGCCCCATTTGTGCCTTCACATCTCATATCACCTGTGATTTATTCTGATTTTATATCATTGTATAGATATATTGAATATCAACCCAATAATGCCCACCCCAAACCCCAGTCCAGACTCTCTTTTTAGATTTGGATGGCTAAAATCACAAGTCATATTACGAGTACCGTATTGCTGTGGAAACGGGCCAGTGAGAAATGTTTGATGTAATTTACGTATTTTTATAACGCATGAACATAAAACTCATTTAATTTTTTCATCAAATGATTCAAAAATCATTTGTATACTGTAACGTTTGTCATTGCACCCTCGTTGAAAAAAAAAAAAAAAAACCCTCCATACCGCCCAGCCCTATTTGTACTACGTGTAGTTCCTGTTATATTTTTAAACAGGCAGGCAGTTCAGCTTGATTTAAACTAAAGCTGATTTGAACTGGACATATTGTACAGGCTAAAACTAGTTAAATTCAGGACACATTCGTATGTGTTTTTAGAAGGGCTGAAGAGATGTGGAGATGTGCAAGTTTGGTACTTGTCGAAGATTTGTGATGACAACGATGAATTAACTCCAGTGTTATATAGTACCTCTGCCTATTCCAGCAATGAGGTGCCATGTCTTATGGATAGCCATTAACGTTAAGAAATAACTATATAAATACAGTTTGGAAATAAAGTTGCATATGAAGAAATACGTACAAGGTACAAATGCAGATTTAAAAGGACCAGACAGCAGTGTCAGTGCAAAATAAAACCTTTAAAACTAAGTACAAAGTAGCTGAAGCAGGGAATTGATTCAAATTTGTGTTTGGACATTGGTCTTGTTTAAATCATAGTCCATATTAAAATGTATTTCAGTATTTTGCCAGTTTGTGAGGTATTGGACTCTTAACCTCTGAGAAGCATTACCTGGACTAGTTGCATAAAAGTTCTGTAAACAATAAAACTGAATTAGCTGATGACACTGTGAGCAGAGAAAAATGATGTTTTATTTACTGCCTTAACCTTCATTTAAACCTTGAGTTGAAAAAACGTCTTGCAGATATCTAATGGAAGCCTGCTTTTCCCCAACATAATGGAATGTACTTGTACTGTAGGACAGCTACATCTAGCCTGACACACCCAAGCAACTAAATGCTGTCTCCCTGGTTAACCCAGGCAAATTCTTTGGACTTTTATAACAGCACATTATTTTTTGTATGATGTGGGAACTGCACTTGAGGCAGTTATATATAGAAGCAATTGCCTTATGTTCTGATGGCCCAGAAGACAAGCCAAGTGGCTGGGTCCAGTGGAATCAATGACAAGATCACCATCCCAGTAGTAGATTCTGACCAATGACATGTTTATGAAGTATTGTTTTTAACCTGTGCTCGTGGCAATTTTCTGGGTGGGGAACGCGATTGCAAGTCTTTGTATTGGTTGCAAAGAAAGGATTCACTCTATAATGAACTTCTGTTGAGTTGTTGCCTTTATCATTAAACACAGTGCTCTATACAGTATAACTGAAATGTATGCAAATGAATATTAATAATTAAACTGTTAACATTTTCTGGTGTGGGACTAAATATGTGTTGAAAGCCAGGGATAATGGCTAGACAATAATGGGGAAATATGTTTGAGCAATATTGCTGTTGGAATTAGTTGTCAGAGGAGTGTGTCATTATGACGATAACAAATAAGTGTATTAAAAAACAGCGTGCATCACCAATGGACAAAAAAACATTCCCTGTTTTAAAATGGAAGAAGCGTTTTTTGGTGAGAAAGGGCAAGTCTGCATAGTAAATTCAGTTTAGTTTGTTATGTAAGGATTTTGTCAGGCAGTGTTGTGGTTGGGGATTCAAACAGCCAGTCAAAAATGGTCTAGTTTGCGTTAGGCTGTAGCACGTATAGTGTGTGTAGCTTACCAAGCGAGCAAAATGTTTGATTTGAGTCAGCATTTAATACAAAAGTATATTAAAAAAAGGGTTTTGTTTGTACAACCCCAAATCAGAAACGTTGGGACAGTATGGAAAATGCAAATCAACTTCAAACAAAACAGAAAATCAGCTATGACAAAAACTTCACACAAACAAACCCCTGTGTGTGTGCAAAAACATGTTTAAGTGTTGTGAGAAAGGATGGCAAAATCACACCACTTAAATGCTTTATCGTCCCATTTTTTGTGGGAAATGCTTTGCTGGTCTGAAATGCAGGGATGGGTGTTTATTAACAAATGAAATGGAATTTGTTCTGACAAAACACAATTTATCTGCTTCCTACTGTCTGCAATGAAATAACAGTGAAAGGACATGCAAGAAACTCTGAATTTATGTTTTATTGGCTTATTTGGGGTTGTAGTAAGTAATTTGTCATTATATTTGTGTGTGTGTGTGTGTGTGTGTGTGTGTGTGTGTGTGTGTGTGTGTGTGTGTGTGTGTGTGTGTGTGTGTG
>JAVSBV010000103.1:4535214-4581858 GCA_033117975.1 Parotocinclus spilosoma
GCTGTCTGAAAGGGATGTTCGGGTGCTAACCCGGATTGTATCCAAAAAACATAAAACCACGGCTGCCCAAATCATGGTAGAATTAAATGTGCACCTCAACTCTCCTGTTTCCACCAGAACTGTCCGTCAGGATCCACAGGGTAAATATACACGGCCGGGCTGCTATAGCCAAACCTTTGTCTATAACCAGATGTTTCAGTTTCATTGTCTAACCCCTGTACATTTGACTTGAATTTGCCTTTAACTTTAGTTTAATTATAACCGTACACACGTTTTTGGACTGCGGGAGGTAACCAGAGTACTCGGAGTTAAGCCACGCAGACTCAACACAGAAAGAACCCAGGTTGCTCCACCCTAGAATTGAACCTAGGACCTTCTAGGACCTGCTGCAAGATGACAGAGCTACCCACCGAGCCAAGATGCTGCCCAAATGAACCAATCAATGTACTGGCCAGAACACTGTCAGATGACTTGTTAGATTGTGTGGGTAGGTGTGGTAAAATACTAAGCTACTGAAACCCTCCAGTAAAGTCATCTTAGAAGATAAGCATGTTTGGCTCTTGCACTGCTCACAAAGATTAGTTGGAATTTCATTAGTGTGTGTTTCATTTTGAAATATCCTCCAATTTTTGTGAGCAGTCTATGTCACATTGGCAATTGTTAAAGTTGAATTTCGTGGTCACCTCATGCCCTCGTTAATGTTCAGGACCTTTATTCTACCTTCATGTTTTGTTATGATATGTTTCCTGTCACTACGAGTAGGTTACAGTAATGCAAGCTGTATATCACTGGCAGCTGTTAAAATTTCTGTTAGCCCATATGACGTGTGACTGTAGGCTCTATATGTGTGTATGTGAGCTCCTGAAGGTTCAGTCCTACTGAGTTCAGAGGACCCTTCCCAAAGGTCACTCTCAACAGGGGTTGCCCCGCTCAGCCAATCACATGGCCACCTGCTGGTCATGCCACCATCCATGGTATTGCTGTGGAGATTACTGATCTATGCTCAATAGTCATATGTCTACTGTCATGGATTTTAATAATGATGAGGGATTATATCATAATATTATCATCATATTATACCTCCAGTATTTTCCTTGTTTCTCAGGTTGTACTCGCCCATTTGCTGTGCACTGTGCCAGTGCATGATTGTCCCCCATCCTCAATTCTCCACTGGCCTGCGTCTATGTCATTGTGGTGCTCTGTGCAGTACAATGGACAATATGGTTGTACTTACTTACGTAGATGTATTTTTTTATTATACAGCCAAGAGACATTTGGCTACTTGTGCTGTACGTGTAAGAGGATTTTTTTATATAGGCTGCTGACTATGTCTTCTGTGCTGTGGCACGGTTGCCAATCATATTACATGCGAGTCCAACTGTATCGTACACGAGTCTGCCTCTTCAAGTTTGCCTAAGGACAAGCCTTCGTGTTCTGGGTCAGGGTATGGAGAGGTCACACTTGTTGCTAATAAATTGTACTTTGGGGGCCAAACTTAAATAGGCATGATACAACTCACCTAATGTGAGTACACATTGCTTTAGACTGTCTGGATGGACTTTGATGAGAGACCTTGACTTTCATGGTTGAGGCAGTACTCCTGTGTAGACAAGCTAAACTCATTGGGCTTTGCTAATGTTCATAACTTAGCTAAGCTGGTTTACGATTATTTACCTGTAGTGTTTTACCTTAAGCTTATCAGCATCTACACTGCCTGAAGAAAACAAATTACAGTTTGGATTCAAATGAACAGATAATTATAATCATTTTAATTGGATAATTACTGCTGTAATTAACGTTGCAGTTGGCTACATTTTTTTTAGCCTAGCTGATGCAATGAGAGACTCCTTTTTTGAACAATCATGGCAGAGGACGTGTCCTGTAAAGGTCTAACGATCACAGAAATGGCACTTGTTGTGCATAATCAAACTGGATTGGGAGTTGTTGTTTATCGCTCCATCTAATGCAGTTATAGTTTTTGAACACCAGACTCACAGACTCCATATACTCAATATCAGCACAATATTACTAATATTATGCTGACATTCTTTAAAAAGCCTGTTGTCTATCACAATAAAAGAATTGATGATATGATAAAATATTGTCATATTGCTCACCCCAGTTACATACCTAGTGTCCTATGGTCTTGGAAGAGGTAAGTTATTGGTCTGGATCAAGCAAATAAAACAGCCAAGTAGTTTTTAACTAGCTAAAACCTGGAGGGATGGTGGCAAACCGTCAACTTTGTACAAAAAATGTGGTCAGAAATATTTTTGAGTGAGCACAATTGAAGATGGTGAGGTCCAATCATTTAAAAAATCGACAGCAGAATTCACTCATCTGATTTTTAAATTTTTTTTTTTGCTTCCTTGATGACATAGTCATGTTCCTGAACTACAATGCCAAGATTAATCAGGTGCAAATTGTGAACAAGTTGGTCTGGGAGCATGGGAAATCATGTTCATGCATGAATTGATGACTAGAGAGTCCTGACCTTAACCTCATTTAAAGTCTTGAGATGTACTTGATAGTTTTGACTCTTTCATCGATGATACAAGATCTCAGCAAAAGTAAAAGCATCTCTGGGCGAAGATAAATGTAAGGGCAAACACATAACGTAATGAAAGCTAAACGACCATTCAGTGTATATGACAGCAGATGGTGGAGAGAAGAGAGCCTGTGTTGACTTTGCTGTTCCTCTTGGCCACACCCCTTGACATTTTTACAGCTGGTAACTAGAAGCCTGGGATTTGACTATCAGATAGGGGGTATACCAGTATGAGGCATCCCACATGAGAATTACTCAAGTGCATGTGTGGATTTGTTAGCGAGAGGCAGGTCATAAAATGTGAAAGAACCTGAATCTGTCACTTTGCGTTCTCTCAGCAGTGGTCTTTCTGTCTTTCCTAAATAGAGTTAAAGTCTAAATTGATTGACACACTCATTAAGCAGTCGTCTTCGCCTCTGGTGGACATTTTTGTCTATGTATGTGTGCCAGTTTTGAGGTGCAATATGGGCCTATCCCACAGGAAGCATGTGAGATTATTGGACTCGAAAGCGGGGCCGTGAGGATCAAGGCGAGTGTGTGCATGGACACACACACACTCTCACACACACATACAAAGGGCAGTCTTGGATTTAATTGACTTAATTCCTTGTGCTGCTTTTTCTTTCTAGTGGGACATGACATCGAGTGTTCTGTTCCCAGCAGCCATACGAAAAGGACTCATTTCTAAAAGCTGTTCTGAGGTCAGGTTGCCCCTGTTCCTCTGATTCTGTGATCATTACTTGCTACCGAGCTAGAAAGAAGATTAGTATATGAATATTATATTATAAAAAAATTACTCGAATGCAGTGCAAAACTGTGCCAGTTGTGTGTTTGTTTTAAAGCAACAGTAATGATGTCTTGCCCAGTGCTGAGTAATTACTCAGTCAGTGTTGCCTAAGATAAGATCTGCGTTATAGCCAAACTGGAATGGAAACGTACTACCTTGTGCGATGATACGGGCCTTTGTTTGAAGTAATCACTCTTGTCACTGATGTGTTAAGCATGCAAAATAGATCATGCTGAGCCTTGTTTATTTAACACTGTCATTTTCTCCTTTTCTTAGTCTTATATTGACTGTTTCAGTTATCACATGGTGTTCTAATGACACTGTTATGATGATATTAATATTATGATTAGAATTATGATGATTTCCAGGCTAAAATGTGTGTTTGTGTGTTCTGTGTAGGCTGATGCAAAGATGGTGTGTGACGTTGTGAGTCGCATGGAGGACACTGAGCCTTACTCTCCCGAGCTCCTGACTGCCATGATGCGCTTGTGGGCCGACTCGGGCATTCAGGAGTGTTTTAGCCGTGCCCGTGAGTACCAGCTCAACGACTCAGCCCAGTAGTAAGTATTGTTTTGTCTTGTTTGTTTTGTTGAATCTTTTGCTTTTATTAGGCACTTTTGTACCAGGTGAACTCTTCGTAGTTCTTAGAACTGTCCTACTTTTGTCATGTTTGCACTACAGGCACTGGGGACAAATGCAGTTCTTAGAACACAATGTATTGGGACTTTTTTAGCTCCTACTTCAATTTAGTGTTTTGTCTAAGAACACTGGAACACTTAGTAACGTAAATATGCGGCGATAGCGATGCAAGTGGATAGCGATTGGTTCAGATACAAGAGCCTGTGTTGCACTTAAAGTAATTAATGTTTTATTTGGGTCAACTTAAAAGTTGGTGTAAATTAGTCAGATATTCAAATACTTACTTCAAGGCAATTTGAACAAATAAAGACTTGATTTACAAGCCACAGTGGCTTGGTGAGTAGCACAGTCACCTCACAACATTAAGAACCTAGGTTTAATCCCAGGGTGGAGTGGCCTGGGTCTGTGTAGGTTTACTAAGGGTACTCCGATTTCCTCCCACATGCATTAGGTTAATGAATTACTTTAAACTGGCCTGACAAGTCCTGATGTGTAACCTTGTGTGTAGATAGAACGTCCGCTGCTGAAAGGACAATAGATGCTGGCATTGACGTTAAATCAACTAAACATACAAACAGGCCGTTTTAAGCCATTAACTGATTTGTTGCCATGTTCCCTACTAAATGAATCCTGTCTTCAGAAATGAAAATCCCTCGGAACGGGTTGTTAAATGCAAAGTGGCACATTGGGCAAACAAGACAAATGCATTCAGTCATGATAACGGGTAAAGGTGACTAGCTTTGTGTGCCATGCCAAACGTCGCTCACTGTCAAGCAGCTCTTAACCAAGTGTACCACCTATAGTGGTACTTGAAAGTTTATGAACCCTATAGGATTTTGCATGGTTTTACAAGTCCTAAAAGTACAAGTAGAGAACCCAGTTCACAAAAATATTATGCTTTTTATATTTATGTAGAGGTAATATATTGAGGACATGATCCAGTATTTCATATATGTGGTGGCAGTTCTCATGGGAGTTCATTGATAAGTGAAACTTGAGTCAGGCACTTTTAATAAATGGTATGACAATCAGGTAGAAGTATGTTATGATGCAGAGCAAACCGATTTACAAGGTCCTCTGATGATTTCTGAGGAAAAGGAGCTGATGGTGCCAATCTAGGTGAAAAATGTTACAGAACTTTGTCTAAAGTGTTTGGACCCCACCACATTCACTGTGAGATCAGTTCTGAAGAAGGTTCAAGACCATTGTTACCCTTCCCAGGAGTAATCATCCAACAATGAACAAGGCTACATGCATGAAATAGTCAAATAGCAAGAAGCAACTTCTAAGGAACTAAATGTGACTTCTAAGGGACTTAAGGTGTCTATCACAATAGATATTGTTAATATTCGTGAGTCCTGCCTTCAGGAGAACACTGAACAACAATGGCGTGAAAGAAGAAAGCCATCGCTTTCCATAAAGAACATTGAAATTGGACAAACTAGAATGATGTTGGAAAAGGTATTGTGGGTGAACATGTTTTAAATGAGAAGTCTGAGAAGTAAAGCCCTGAATTCCAGCATAAGGGTCATAATTATCACCTCTGTGAATCATGGTGGTGCTGTTATCATAGTCTTGGCCTCTTTGACTGCACCTGGGCCAGGACGACTTGCCATCACTGATGTAACAATGACTTCTGAATTATTGCTGATGTTAGAACATCTGTCAGTGTACTGAATGTCAAGACAACAAATCCAATCGCAGTCCTTTTACTAACAAATGCTTAAAAGAAGAATAAAGTTTGGAATGGTGAAGTCAAAGTAAAGACCTTAATTCAATTTTTTTTTAATGTTGTAAAAGGACCTGATGCAAGCGGTTTAATGTGAGAAAACCAATGAACATCCCAGAGTTAAAGCTGTTCTGTAGGGAGGAGTGGGTTCACATTCTTTCAAGCTGATGTGCAGCACTGATCAACAGTTACCGGAAACGTTTGGTTTCAGTTGTTTCTGCACAGAGGGGGGTGACAGATACTGAAGGCAAAGGTTAACATACTTTCAAAATTATGTAATATTGGATCATTTCCCTCAATAAGTACATGGTTTATTTGTCCCACTTGTTTGTGTGCTTTTTATCAGCTTTTTGGACTTTAATTTTGAATATCAGATCATGCTTTGGGTCTTATTTATGAGTAAATGTAGTCCATGAATGTAGTTGTGCTAAAATAAGGCAGCAGTATTTAGATGAGATCCTGTGTTTTTTAATTGCCTGGGGAGTCTAGTGCTTTATGGATCGCTGTTTGGACGAAGGCAGTTTACTCCTTAAATATACCAGCCGAGATTGTGTTGATAAGACAGAAATGGGAGAGGACCATGCATGAAGCTAAAGGATTCCTAAAAAGGGCATAACTCTCAACTTTTTTTGCCACCTGCTTTAACATTAAGATGCTGAGATGATGTTATGGTTAGGTGTGCGATTCAGACATGGTTAGTTGTTCTGTGTTTAAAACAGACATTTCTTTCAAGTATTGTTTAGTCAATAATCGTCAAGATCATTATTAAGAATGTATTCATTTATGAACCATTGTTCAATCATGAAAAACCCTTTTGTTTTTCGATATGTCATTGCTATTTCATTATTATTTTAAATTTGATCATTACAGAAGGTGTCAAACCTTTTTGTTTTCGAATCAGTGGTACTGCTGAACTTTTTATGGAAGTGTTGTAAATCCTGCTTTCCAAATGTACCTCGTTTCGAAGTGTGTGATATTGACAAATTATATCAGTTTTTTCTGTGGTTTTATAAATAATGATAAATTAATTTTTAAAAGTATTTATAAGCTGTTTGACCTTGTCTCTCTGAACTATCTGAATTGGCTCCATGTATTTGCGATGTAATTAGTAACAACATTTATTTTTTGCCATCTGTTACTTTTCATGTCTTTAAGTCTTTAACTCCGACATAGTTTGCAGGCGTGCTGTGCGTGCGTGCATATATGAATCAGGGAATATTTAATTGTGGTATATTTCTATGTGTATAAGAAAATCAGAAAAACAATGAACGACAAACGATAAGTCAAATAAAGTTGTTCAGTAATGCAAATGAGATTAACCTTTTTTTAAATTGGTCAAAATGTGCTTTATAAAAGGCTGAAAGTGTTGGAGTATATGAACGTTCCCTCATTTTAAATATGCACATCTTGCAATTTCCCAAATTGGCAACATGATTTGTCTGAATGTGAAGCTTGGGGAGCTTTTTGAAGCTGGTCAAACACAGACAAAAGTGGCAACAGCACTTGGAACATCCCAAAGCATGATTAGCCGATTATGGAATCAATTTCAAGAGACTTGAACAGTACGAAGAAGACTAGGGTAGTGTTGCCCATCTGGAACAACAACAAGAGATGGTCGCTACTAGCAGGTACAGCAATGCAACAGAATTGCAGGGACAGTTTCTTGCTGCCACTGGATGACAGATATGTACCCAGACTATACAAATCCGGCTTTGTCATGTTGGATTGCATGCCCAGCAATGGTATGCATTCCATTATCTACTGAACACCTTAGCTGATGAGCATTATCATTGGACCCATGATGAGTGGTCAACTGTCCTCTTCTCTGATGACTTACGGTACAGTTTGACAACCATTTTGTCTTGATCTGGTGTAAACGAGGATCACAGCAAAATATACGTTTAATGCCAGAAAGGGACTCCTTCGGTAGTGGTGAAATCATGCTTTGGGCTTGCACCAACATTGGCTGTCGTATCTACGTCATAAGAAATGGATCATTGACTGCTATCAGATATCCAGATGAAGTTTTGCTCCCTATAGTGATACCCTAAGCTATAGCAGTTGGAAACAACTTTCTGTAATGCAAGACCCCACTATGTGCATCTTTTCAACAACATGGTTCAGGAGGCAGGAATCAAAACGCATAACTGGCCTTCACATTCTCCAGACCTGAATCTCATTGAACATGCTTGGGATGTACTGGGAAGACGTCTGGCAAACCGTCCAATTTCTCCCACAACACTTCTTGAGCTGGAAGTTGGCCTGGAGCAAGAGTGACAAGAGGATCCCACAAGAACTGCTGGACTATTTTATCCTGTCCATGCCCCATCACCCTCTCTGCTTTCTGGAAATGTTGGGTGACCATACACCGTACTGTAATTGTGGGGCGCACTCATCCAGTATAACATGCTTCTGTTAGCCCACTAGGAAAATGTGTTTGCGTCTCATTTGCATAATCAAAAAATTTCTTTGACTTTTTGTTTGCTTTAATGATGATCTTGTTTAATTTAATTTATTATGCTTCATATTTATTTTGAAATATCCCCCAATTTTGTGAGCTGTGTGTATTAATATTGTGTAGTATACATTAATATATATTACATGATCAACATGTAGTTGCCATAAATCCCAAAGGACCGAAATATTCAGTTTACATTCAGAGCAAATTTATAAAGAGTAAGCATAGGTTTATTGTTAAGCTGGCAATCAAATAATGTAATTTAAATTATTTTTAGTTTAGATAACATTAGAACTTGCAGATAAAATTATTAATACAGATAAAAATTAATCAACAAAAAATATATATATTTGGCTGGTCAGGCTTACATTAACTACCACGTAAATAATGTCACATTGAGACATTTAATAAACAAGTCTATTTTGGTGTATTTTTAAAGCTATAAAAACGAGTGGCTGTGAAACTTGTTTAAAAATTGTTTACTGCAATATTATTATTATTTTTTCCACAAGGGGGCATTTGAGCATTTAAAATGTCATGCATTCAAACGTGCAGTGTTTTTGTTATCATTACCAGTGGAATTAAAAGTTATAAAAAGCTGAATGATGCTTGCAGATCATGGTATGTCTTTACACAACCTACTCGACTATTACTACTATTAAACTGTGATTAAAAGGGTTTATTCCGTTCGTTTTCTGTTATCTTTGTCATAAATGTACCCTGCAGGTTAAGATGTTACAAAAACAGTTTTATCATTTATGTATCCTCATTGCCCATCAAAGATAATGCAGTGCTAAGACATAAGAGCTCCCTGTGGTAGACAATGAACATTAAATTCCATAAAATGGGAGTAAGAAAATATTTTCCACAAAGCGCCAGTGTCGCTGCAGGTTTCAATTCGATTCCTGGCAGCAGCTACACCTAAATTGACTTGTTTAATCAATTGGTCTTATTCTTCAAACAACTAATTAATGGTATCTGGATGAACTCCTGCTTGGTCGAAATGGAAACCTGCTGCCACACCTCATGTTCTAAAAGTTTGATGTTTTTGCAGTCCTACACGTTTCCATCAGTGCTGCAGTTGTAGTGCCATAAGCAGCCCTGAAGATTAATTATAGGTCAGGCATCAGAAATTGTCAATGAACTTGGCCAGACGGCAACTGTATTCCCAAATGTAACTTATTACGTTTGTCTGGTCTGGGTGTCTGTTTATTTTGCAATGGGTTGAAAGGTTGTGGTGAGACCATGTGCTGAATACTTAACCCATTTAGAGGTAACAGCTACCCCATATGCTTATTATCCTCTGTTATAATCGGAACTATAGCTAACTCTACTGTATCTTTACCCTCCTATATCACTGCATGTTTTCATTAGGAACTTTGACCTGCACGTCGTCCCCCCATGCTTGTGTTGATGTGCCGGATAGGTTTAACAAGTTCTCTCTTGTTTTCATTGTTGTCATGTGAACCCCATCTTCACTACATCTGTGTATGCTAAATTTTCCATTCTTATACTCATTAAAATGACACTTTCTATTCATTTGTATGCATTTATTTGCATATCAGGTGATGGTACACAGGGGTTGAACATGGGCAGCAACAATACTCAGGTTAGCTGTGGTGTATCAACAATGCTTATTAAGTGTGCTGAAAAAATACCCCCCAATACCATTACACCACCAGCAGCAACCTAAACTGTTGATACGAGGCAGTATTCTTTCATGTTGTTTAGGCCAAATTCGGTTCCTATCATCCGTATGTCAGATAAGAAATCGAGACTCATCAGATCAACAGCTTCTGTTGTCCAGTTTTGGTAAACCCATGAGAACTGTAGCCTCAGTTGCATGTTATTAGCTGACAAGAGTGGCACCCGGTGTGATCTGTTGTGCAGATGCACTTCTTCATTTCTCAATTTGCTAGTTATTTGAGTTTCTGTTGCCTCAAACTAGTTATTTGCGTAGTATTTTGGCAGTGTACGATCTCCCCTTGTCTGTTTCCTTATATTATTATTTTTAACGCACTTTCTTTTAAATCTTCTCTGTTTATCTTGTCTCTTTCACATTTCCACCCTTTCCTATTCCAATGTGATTCAAATTCCTATTTACATTTTTGCCCGATTTTAGTTTTATGATCGGTACACTTTTACCTGGTATTTGTGATGCATCCCAAATGCCTTAATTACGTTCCTCATTTAATAACGGAACAAATGTAATTGCCACATGAACGGTGAACCTGAAGTATAAAGTGTATTAGTAGTTGTTTTAATGTCTATACTGCAGCTCATGTTAATATTATGGTAATATAGCTTTGTTAATGTTGGCAGTAGACTGATTTATGGAAACAACAACATAATGGCATAGTTCCACTGTCACATTTTCTTTGTTTGGCTTAACTGGTTATGTACAGTAGCCTTTTTTAGAAGTAATCAGACCAGCGTGTTCTGAGCTGGCATAAATGTGGAGCTACTATCTTTTATTGAGCACAGGCAGAAATTTGTGTTAAGAGTATTTTTCATTATGTAGGCAATCTTTTATTTCTGCAATACTAAGAACTCCACAATTGCGTAGTGTTCTTAGGCTCTCTCTCCTCTCTCTTTGTGCTGATGGGAAACAGCAGACAGCAAGCTGGCTGCTGAGAGGTGTTGCCAGGCAGAGCACTCAAGGGGCAATATAGGGAGGGAGGAGGGAGAACAGAGAGATACTGAGAGAAGAGGATGTAGGGTGTGTGTGTTTGAGGGGGAAGGGTAAAGCTGCCAGGCGGCCTGAGTGGAGAGCTTGACAAGCTTCCCATATTAAAATGGAAAGACCAAACGCTCCACCCAACCAC
The DNA here is from genome assembly GCA_033117975.1 of Parotocinclus spilosoma. Lineage (NCBI taxonomy): Eukaryota > Metazoa > Chordata > Actinopteri > Siluriformes > Loricariidae > Parotocinclus > Parotocinclus spilosoma. Next base: position 4,546,201 of record JAVSBV010000103.1, read on the forward strand.
TCTTCATTTAGTTCTCAGCATCTCTGCTCTACCCAGTACCGTGTACGTGCAAAAATTCATTTTTAGTGACGTGACATGAAACACAGTCAAGTCTTTGGGCAGGTTGATTGCTTTTTCTTTTGAGTACAGATTCAACCAGGGTGGTTTGAAGTCAGATTGGGTTTTCTGCATAGTGCTTATTTTTGATTGGGCACTCAGGCTTTAGAGGTACAGTACTAAAGTGGTGTTTAGAGTTAAACATAATAATGTGTGGTTGGTTGCAATGGTTCACATTGGTCTATGTATCGCCACCCACATAGACTGTCCCTCAAGCAAGCGCTGTTACCTAACAGTTTATACTGTCAAACCTGGAATGAACAAGTCATAAACAAGATTTGCATCACTAAAACCTCAGCTATTTTTCCAGAAAAAGCACGAGACGCTCCTTTTTTCTGAGCTTTTAACCCGTTTCAGTGTTTTATTTTACAGAGGTAACGGTAACAACAAAGTAAAATTGACAAATTGAAAAAAATCTCTTAATTTGAGTGTGTTGCTACCAAGTCAAATCCACATTGCTCTCACAGCAGCCAAATTTTCCACTTCTTTCACTGTCCGTGTTCTAAAAGTGTCTGTGTGCAACACAGACCGTAACATATACTGCTCACAAAAATTAGGGGATATTTCAAAATAAAATATCCCCAGTATTATAGCCCCATATTTTTGTGAGCAGTGTAGTTCCTGCTTATGCATGTAGTTAATGTGTAGTAAATCAATATTCGTGAAATTAAATGTAAGAAAATCCAAGTGTGACATAAATACTATCCTGCTCACAAAAATTATGAAATATTATTATTATGTATTATGTATATATTCCAGTGCATATATAAAATGCACAATAAACCTTTTTTTCATAGGACTAGTTGTTTTGGTTGCATCAAAGACAAATTAAAATAATAATAAAAATTATTATTAAAATAATATCTATTAAAACTGTACTTAAAACAGTTTTTGCAGAACCGCATTCTGTATCTTTTACAGACAATATTATAGAGAAAGTGAGCAAAATTACCTGAATGCTAAATTTGCTATAACAACAAAAATGTTTGGCTTTTCTTCTTTCTTTTCAGATTTTCTTTCTTAGCCATGTTTTTTACACTGCTCACAAAAATTAGGTGTTTTGACAACCAGGTTGCAGAGTTATGTGCAAAAGTCAGACACCATTATGTACAAGTTGTGCATTTTTCATTGTAAAGAAATAAAAACAGAACTAATGTTTAGCATAGAAGTACAGATTATCTTTTAAAACTAATTCTAATGTTCAGTCTTTAACTGCGTCCACTGTGTCATTATTACAGCTTCCGTTCCAAGGAGAACTCAGAAACCTCTACAATGCCTTAGAAGTTGTTCAAATCTCCTGCTTTGTGCAATTCCAAACACATTTAATGGTGTTGTGGTTTGGCCCTGGGGTAGCCAGTTCGTTGTGTTGAGAACATTTCTTTAAGCAGTTTTTTAATTTGATCAGCACCTCTTGATCTTTACACCAGTGGGCTTAAGGTCATTATCTTGCTGATGATAAAATGGCATTTGTTTCAGGTGTTTGTCTAGTACATGATGTATTAAAATTTGTACTTAGTAATAATAGTCATTCATCATAATCAAATACAAATCCCCAATGCAGATATGATTCACCCTCAAGCTTGAGGCGATTCTCCACCATGCTGGACAGATGACCGACTGGAGACATTTTTGTTCACGTTTGTCAACATACACACTGCTTTGTTTCTGCTGTATAATGGTACACTTTTGGTTCAGTTGGCAGTTTTCTCAATAACAGCTTGACAGCAATAGATCTTTAAAAGCTGACACCTTTAAGTGGTTTATAGGTTAGTGACACCTTTGAAAACACTTGTTACAAGGACACAGCTATACCTCAAGTGTAAAATTAAAAGGATGGAGGAGTTAACGTGGCAATAAAGTGCATAAACGTAAAAAAAAAGTTACATTTAAAACACACGTAAATTAAAAACTTGTACAAGAAGTGATATAAGAAAAGGGGAATGTGAGAAAACAAAAAACAAAGCAAAAAACAAGTTTAAAGATTTTTTTTATTTACTAAAAGAAAAAAATCTTGTGCATCACCAACATCAGTCCTGTACAAGCCATGACAGTGCTGATCAAACTGGTTGCCATCTTTAGCAGTAACAAAAGCGAACCAAACACTTTTGATCAATGGAAACCATTCACATAATTGTAAAGTGGATTAATGATTCGCATTATTGTAAAAATGGAATAAAGTTGGATATATGGTTTCTTGTTTATTGTACTTCTAATGTAATTGCATTTGTTGAACACCAAATGGCAGCAAAGGGACCCGGTTTATGTTAATTGCTGTGGCTGAAGATTTTTTGATAACATTATTGCGCAATAAAAGTACACATTGTTTAAAAATGTTATTCTTTACAGATGAAAAACTTCACTCAACCATTTAAGTTCTGGTGACGTTATAATGGTGCGCTTTTTTGGTTTGTTTGTTTCTTTTTTTAGTCTTGATTTCAGGTCATTTATTTTACATGCAGAGGACTGACTGTTCTTTGTTTTGCGTTGTTTTATAGAGTGTAATTTCAATAGTAGAATAATTTGATGTATGTAATACAGTATTACACTAGAATGAATGAAAAATCAATAGTGCAATAATAGAAAATTGCAAGCAGAGTGTATTGTTACAGCCTTGTTTTGGAGGATTTTGGCCCTGAATTTCTCCAGTTCAGTCATAGGGGTTTTATATATCTAAATTGGGTACAAGTTAGGACCTAGTCATGGCCACTCAATTACCAGTTAGTAATAAACATACTCCTGTACTGAGTTGTTGTTTTATTACTGGAATTTATTTAAAATGTTTAAAAATGTAAAAAAAACTGCAAATAATTTTCGAACAAAGAAAAATAACAAATCACTTTTGCAGTAGAATTATTAGAAGTGGCATGCATTATAGGGGTGGCACTGTGGACAGCACTGTCACCTCACAGCAAGAAGGTCCTGGGTTCAGTCCTCAGGTGTAGTGATCTGGGTCCTTTCTGTGTGGAGTCTGCATGTCCTAATCGTGTCTGCTTGGGTTTACTCCAGGATATACACACATGTGCACACATGCTTTTCTGAGATCTCAAAGACGACAAAAAATAGGCTGACTTTGTGGGATAGGGATTTATTTTGGCCCCAAGCCTAAAAAGTACAGGGAAAATGAATATGGTACGTATACAGTCTGTCCAAATATGATTTTCTTTCCGGATTCGTTCTCCATGCAACTCGGTGCAAAAAATAGCTGTGGGAAAGGAAATGTAAATATTTCAGTATGAGCTGAAATAGAGTAATATGAACAAGCTGAAACCACAGGGATAGTCAAAAATAGCCGTAGTCACAACAGAGGGCGTATTGTCTTTGTGGTCAGTTGCAGTGGGTTTTGAGTTCTGATCTAATTTTTTTAATAGGAAACAATTTATATGTGGATGAGTAATAAATTAGGTAGGGTGAATTGTCTAATTTTGGGAGGTGCAATTAGAAACAATAGGGAGAGGTTTATAAATAGAGTAATATGAACAGACTAAATAGTTTCATGTATTTAATATAAGAAGAACACAATTTGTCTGGTGTTTGTCATGGGAGCGAAGTCTATAATTTAGGGAAAGAATCATGGGCCCTTAAACAGTCTATTGGATAAAAGCTTACATGACAATTAAACATTACCAATCACACAGAGATTATTGGCTTTGTCGGCCTCTTGAGTTTCTATTGTGTATTGCAGGTCATTTTTTTCAGCGCACTCTCAGTCCCTCCTTTGGGATATTCCATCTAAAAGCTTCCACGTAAGCTTAAGCCCCAAGCATCAAAACTCTCAATCACTGCTTCTGCTGCTTCCTGTATCTCTTAATTTTATTTATCTATTTATTTTTAGTGTTTTGGATTGATTTGTTGTATTAATGGTACCTGTAGCTCTGTAGATGAGTTCTTCAGGGGCAGCTAATGAGCTGCACTGGGACTTTGACACTCTGCTACCATAACAAAGGGAGCTTTGGGGCGGCCCCATGCCACATTAGCAGTGACTTTGTTATTAAACATTAATCAGTCATTTATAAATGATAGACCTATTCAAACAGAAAGCCTTCTGCTGTTCTGCTTCACATGTGTACAGTGTATTAAGGGTTGAGAAGGAAGTAGAAGAAGGCATTTTGAGTGCTGGTGGAATTCTAACAAATAGCTGCTAAATTCTGCACCTGCCCCAAAAGCTTACGGTTTTCAGAGAACACTACCCAGTACTGTGCAAAAGTCTAAAAGTCCATTAGATTAGATGAACCATGTTCTCAGATTCTTTAATAGAATATAACCTTGTATTCTACAGGAAAGTAGTATTTATTGTGAGCTCCGCTTACAGCTGGGCAATAGTAGCATCTGGAAGCTCCATCAAGATACCAATTTGACTTTTCTACAGTCTGAAGAAACTTGATTAATAATGGTCTTTTTTGGGATGGTAGCAACCAATAAACCACTTTTCAGAAGGGAAACTGGGTGAAAAGCTAAGATATGGTAAAGCTCACAAAATCAGTGGAAAGGAACATTATTGAGTTACACATTCAAGTTTAACATTTTGGGGTACAGCTGTTGACCATATGTTATATATGATCATTATACAATTACTAAAACAACAAATCTAATGGTGGCTTAAGCGTTTTGCACAGTAAAGTACCTGAAATTAGACAGATCAGGATTTAGATTTAGTGTGTTATGAAAATTGATGCATGTCTAAGAATTACAATGTTGATTATTCATGCTTCTTGTGATATTTACTCCTAATGAAATCATTTATTTTCTCTATTAGCTACAATTAATGATTAGCTGTCATTTACTGTATACTGATAATTGACTTGTTTTAAAGACTTGCATAACAAACTTCTCAAACTATTGCTGCTTGACTTTACTCAGTCAATGCCATTGGGATACAAGCTTACTGACAGCAAAAGTGTCCTGTGCATACTCTGAAAAGCTAGTTGTGTAATTGTGGTACATATAGCGAACATTCTGTGCAAGCCACAGTAGCAACATTTATGTGCAAAAGTCTGTATACGCTTTTGATAAAATTAAGAAAAGTAACTTTATTTACAACAGAAATTTGTTTAGTGTTTAAGGATTTCAGGATATCATATTCTTCCATTAGAAGAGTTTTTAGATAAAAGAAGCTTGGTAGAGATATTTCCCTATAACCCATCCTTTGCCAACTATCTTTGCATTTTCTGACTGCTGAATTCTCCCACTTGTTGTATTTAAATGAGAATGTTTTTTGATATATCTGCTGTGAATGTAATTGTCTTATTTGGAAACTGGAAATGGCACAGCTAGATATGTGTAGAATAATAAAATGCTTTTATTACAATCGAGCAGCAGTACAGTAAAATTTAAGGTGCAGTACCAAGTGTTGCCACAAATAAGGAAAATATTTACTTGTAAATAAATGCCTCACACATTTACAATACACTGTTCAGCACTCATCTTTCAGACCAACTAACAAATCCAATTCCCTATTCTATTTGCCTACATCTGTACGGTTTATTGCACATGTTGTATTATATTGCACTTATTGCACATAATGAACAGTGACATTACTGGATGGTAATGTCATTCTGCATTCTATTGTATACTGTGAGGTGGTAATACATATGCATATATATATTTAAACACGAGCTACTGCGACTTAATACTAATAAGCAATTAACCAAGCAGTTGTGGTTTAAGAGCTTTGTTCAATGACCTAGCAGTGCCAGTTTGACTGAAATGGACTTTGAACCCTGAACCTTCTGGACAGTAGTCCAGTACCTTAACCACTAAGCCACCACAGTACATCTCAAATCCTAAACATGCATATAATGCAAAAAAGACACATACTACCATTTTAAAGAAATATCCACTCACCAAGCACTTTATTAAAAACACATACTAAGTAATACAATAATATAATCAGAGTGCATAAGCGAACCATACGGCATGAGGCAGCTCAGCGGCTTCAGGTAAAGTTCACATCAAACAACAGAATGGGGAAAATGTGATCTCAGTGATTTTGACCATGGCATGATTGTTGGTGCCAGGCAGGCTGATTAGAATATTTCTATATATGATGGCCTCATGGGATTTGCAGGCACAACAGTCTGCAAAGATTACTCAGAATGAGGCACTAAAAAATAACATTCACCTATCAGATTTTGACAGATGGAAATTTCTTCTTCTTAAGAGACTTAAACTTGAGACAGAAACAGATATTAGTATGGTACCTAGCTGGTAGCATAGAGCAGAAGGCAGGAACAACCCAGATTAGGTGCCAATATATTGTAGGGCTCATTCACACTCACTTAACCTAACGTCTTTAGAATGTGTGAGGAATCCAGATTACCCAGAGTAATCTCACATGGACACGGGGAGAACATGCAAGCTCCATACAGGAAGAGTCTGAGGTCATTATCGTGTCATGGACCCTGAACCTGTGAGGTGGTCGCGTTAACCGTGGTGCCACTGTGTCGTTGTGTGTGCTGCATACAGTAAGAGGAGGGCGCCAGATGGCTTTGTTTTTGTTTGGAGTTTTTTTGTGTGGGTGGGTGGTGCTCACTCTACTTTGTCTTCATTTTTGTAAAGCAGAACAAGATATTTTTGCTGACAGCTTTCAGTCGTTGATTCATTGCCATTGTGTATCAGTCCTACCACAGTGGTGTCGTCTGCAAACTTAATCACTGTTCGTGTTATAGGTTGGTGCACTTTGGTGTGTATTGAGGTAGAAAAAGGAGACTCAGGACGCAGTCCTGGAACTGTGTGTGTTGAGGATGAGGATTGACAGGTCCTTGGACTAACAAATTTTTGTGATTTCTTTTGTGTTCAAATGCTTGTCTTAGCCCTCTTTTCAAACTGTTTCTCCCTGTTTTTGCCATTACCAGGCTTTAGGATTGTACTGCTTTTGTCATTTAGTTATGGTTCCCATGTACTGCATTTCCTTCAAGAGATGTTGTTGAAATTAACCTGTAGGGTTTTTTTTTTCATAAATTTTATTTAACTGTGACTCAAGTCTGTGTGCCTTTCTTCCTTACTTTCTGTTCAATTTCAAGCAGTTACAGAGCAGTCATGCTCTGTTTGGCTAAAAGTCAGCGCTAATGTGGGTAATAATGACTGCATCATGATGCAAGAATGAGACAATGTGTATTGGGGAGATGTCACGATGTTCATTGTAGATATTTGATATTTTTATGACATCTATATATATTTTTATTTGATATTTTTAAACACCAGATGGCACAATAATGCGTCGTGCATGGCATGTCTTCAGTTTTGCAATGGAAACTGCATAAGTACTAGTCTAGTCTATGGCTAGTCTCTTTTTACTCAAGTTACTCAAGCGTCTCCAGGCATCCATAACAATAAGGGGGAAAATTCAGGGTTTATTTTTTAAAGATGAAAATAAATGATAAAACAATAGAAATTTTGTGGCTTAAACATGATTTAATTTAATGTTTTATTAATGAAAATATAGCAGTTCGCCCCTTCTTCACAAGTGATGGCTTTTTGGTTCTCGGGCTCTGCATTAAAGGAAGTGATTTGTTGGTTGCCGTCTTTCAAGTCAGTGTTTCATTCATTTACCAAGGACCTTCTCAGTCACAGTGTTTACCCTACCCAAAAAGACGACTTCCTTTATAATAGTGAAAATGATAGTCCAAACTATTTTTGGTTTGAAAATAAATAATACAACTTGTCAGATGATAAACTTAGGGGATGGAAACCGGAGGGACTTGAGATGTTTGTATGTACTTTCGACTGATAAAACTGATGCAAAAAAAAAACCAGCATGATAACAGGGTCTCAGCCTAGTCAAAGAGGGTAGGGAAAAGCTTGAAGATGTTCAACAACAACTGTTTATTGAATAAAAAGATTCCATTGTTTGCAATTGAGAAAAAAAAGGTTTGTTTTTCGATCTAATGTAAAATGGATTGAAGGAGAATGAAGGAGAATGTATAGTTACACACCTAATAATTAGTGGCTTAAGAATTCATATTTTCAATCTTTTTTCATTCTGTATGTTTCTTGCATGTTAAATGTCTTTTTAATATTTAATTTCTCTATTTTTGTCTTTTTCTTCTTTCTCCAGTTATCTAGATAGTTTAGATAGGATTGGTGCTGCAGACTATCAGCCCACAGAGCAAGACATTCTGAGAACCAGAGTGAAGACCACTGGGATAGTAGAGACCCACTTCACTTTCAAGAATCTGCACTTCAGGTACTCTCTCTCTTTCTCTGATGATGGAAGGCATCACTGTACCATTGTTACACACATTTAACACAATTTTTTGTTCCTGGAAACTTTGATCTGTTTTTCATGGTATTGTGTGCTTGTTTGAGGATTAAGGATTATGTTACAGAAACCTGTCCCATTAACAATGATGAGTATTTCTGATGGATTATTACAGAATTCAGTGACCTTTTCTTTTTTATATTATGAGCATTCCACCAAACTGACATAAGCGTGCACTATAGTGCACTACGAGACTACCATTTTGGCCTTTTTTGCTAAATGCTTGCTGTATGCAGAATTGGCACTGAACCCCTTTCACTCCAGGCTGGGATTATAAATTTGGTACATCAGTAGCTGTGTTGCTCGCTGTCTTCTTTTTAACAGTAACCGTAATCCCAGCCTTAATGCTTCTGTGATCCAGAAGTGTAGGAATCCATTATGAATTATAATATATATTTTTTTCTTTAGTTGCAATAACCTTTGAGAGGGATAAAGCCTCCACCATCATTCTGTTTTTAACTGTTTGCTAATACCCTCTTCAGCCCTTACTGTGTTGTCCCACTTAATCCATATTTAAAAATGGAAGACACTGAAATATCTCTGTTAATTTATTTAAAGGCTGTCTCCATGCTGCAAAACAGTCACTTCAGTAAAAGCTGGATCACTGAACACTTATTCACTTAGCACTTGGCTACTACTTACCTTATTGTACTCATGTGTAGCCTCCAGGTAGATTTTAGTGCATTTTAAGCAGTATGACAATGAAATACTATTATGAAATACTGTTATTGGAAACCAATGTTGTTTTGACCCAATAATTGAAGTTCAAAATCAATATGGATTCTGAAATATACGCGTTTAGATTGAGCTGTCAGACAGTTTATTATTGTTAATATAGAATACTTTTCTGAATATGCAGTGACTGAAATTATAAATCAGGAGGATGCTGCCAGAGAGAATTAGTCACATTTCTTTGTGATTTTAGCTACTGTTTTTGATGCAAGTAACTATGAAACCCTTTTAAGATCTGATCTATCTGTATGATAAAGAACACATTGAGTGTGTTTACATGTAATTAATAATCCAATCATAATCTGATCTCTGCAGTTATCTGCATTATTTAGGTGGTTATGTATACAGAATACCACAATCAAGAAAGCAGCGTAAGAAATCCAACAAAGATTATTGGTCTTATTGGTGCATGCATTTTCTTAATCTGATTTAAATCTTTTTTTTTTTTTTTTTCAACTCTGTGTCAGAAGTACTGGCAGTCCTCCAGTTGTCCTCCAGATGTGGCTGGCATCCTGGGTCAGCGTTGAATTTGGGTGCCTTCAATTCATATATAGTCACCAAACCTTCTAAGGACTAATTTGGGAGGAACTATTCCTCATGGAGCATTCCCCAAGAACTACAATTCATTCTGTTGTTTTCTCTTTTTTGGTTCACATTCGCATCATCAGTAGGATTGCTGTGCGATGCTGAAGTGATGTTAGCCATGCAAATTTGGCTTAGATAACTCAAAATTCACATATAGAATCAGTAAAGCCTAAACTTTAGTCATTCTATTGGTCTGTGATTTTATTATTTTTTCCATTTTAAGATAATAGATCTACTATTCTTATAGCTATCAGTGGACAAGTGGACTTAAACATGGTTGATCTCAAAACAGGCTTGTGTACCTGGACTTAATCACTGTCCACTTTTGTCACTGCCTGAACCATTCACATGTATTCATGTAGTGCTTTTACAATGGAGCATTGTCTCAAAACAACTTTCCAGATTGATCAAGCCTAGGGCAACAGTGGAAAGGAAAACCTCCCTACTTAAGTCACTCAGTTAGCACGGTGGCTTGGTGGTAACACCGCTTGCCTCACAACAAGAAAGTCCTGGGTTTAATCCCAGGGTGGAGCGGCTTGGATCTTTTCTGTGTGGAGTCTGCATGTCCTCCCCGTGTCTGCGTGGGTTTACTCCGGTTTCCTCCCATTCCTCCTGCATGTATGACTGGTCTTGGATCTAACCTTGTGCGTGTCGCTGGATGGCCACTTATGCCGATAAGTGACGTTAAAGAAGCCAAATAAATAAAGTAACTCAGTGTTCCCATGCACAGAGAAAAAAAACTACAGGGCTACAACTGTTACCAGTTTGTGCAGTGTGAACACACGACAGCGGGGCACATATCTGTGCCATATATCTGTGATCTGCCTAGCCTAGGGGCTTCCACCTTTCGAGTTTTGAACTTCTCTCTATCTAGAGGGGCTGGGAATGAGGTAGTGTAAGTTGAAATGTGACACAGAAGTTGCCCCCAGGCTCTCATCAAGGCATCAAGTTTCTGACACACTTGTCTGAAGGATAAGCTGCTTTTTGAAATCTGTACATTTTGGAAGCACCTTGAAACATACTGGGTCATGTTTTCACAGGCTGTTTGATGTGGGAGGTCAAAGGTCAGAAAGGAAGAAATGGATCCACTGCTTTGAGGATGTGACTGCCATCATCTTCTGTGTGGCTTTGAGTGGATATGACCAGGTGCTGCATGAAGATGAGACCACGGTAAGATACAGTATCAACACACAGGGTTTATACAGGAATTTTCTTTTTGTAGTAGATGTAGTGTTTCATTAAAATTCCTAATTAAACCAAACAGACCAGCTCTTACAACCCTGATTAGTTTGATTATTCATGTAAAACATTAATTAATCATTTGATAATATTGTTGCTGATTAATTCTCGTTTCAGCTGATTTACAACTTGTGGAAACATAGAAAGTTTCATCCATGACTATATTTAAAAAGTATTGTCCAGACTGTTATTGTGTAAAATAATGCACACAGTTGATAACCTCTGCTAGAAAGTTCATCTCTCGTCCTTTGAGCTTGTTTGAAATTGAACGAATTTGCAGTTTGAAGCACTTCTTCTTGAACTTGAGTGTAATATAATTAAATTTTATTTTAATTTTATTTGTATAGCGCTTTTTACAATAGACATTGTCACAAAGCAGATTTACATTAATATATAAACAAAATGAATTCCCTAATGAGCAAGCCAGTGGTGACAGTGGAAAGGGAAAAACTCCCTGAGATTAAGAGGAAGAAACATTGAGAGGAACCAGACTCAGAAGAGAAAACCCATCCTCTTTTGGGTAATAAACATAATTACCATTATATATAAAACATTTAAATGTATTAAGTCTATGACGAGATGCTAGAGGGAGCATCTTCGGCATGGCTGATCGCTCCGTCTGATATCATCTCCCATAGCAGGGTCACTGTTGAAGCGAGAACCTCGAAAAAGAGGAAATGAATTAGACATGCTCTTTGTTGCCATTAACATATGAAGGACTAAAACTGTAACTGTAACATGAGGATACCGCTGGGGACGGCATGTTACACTGACCCAGCAACTACCCAGAGAAACGCTGACAATCAAGTTCAGGTTGGCACTCACCAGTCACTTTATTAGGTTCCTTGAGTTCCACTTGCTATACAGAAGCACTTTGTATTTCTGCAGTTACAGACTGTAGTCCATCTTTCTCACCACATATTCTCTACATATTTTTTAGTGTGTGGTGTTCTGGTATGAATGGATCAGACAAACACTAGTGTCACTGCTGGACTGAAAATAGTCCACCAATCTACAAGCCACGAGCATCCTGTAGGCAGCATTCTCTGAGCACTGATGACGGATTAGAGGATGAGTAACAAACACTGTGCCACAAACAGATGAGCTGCTTTCCCTGAAAGAGTGCATACAATTCTTAAAATCTCCAGCAGCACCTGATTAAATTATGCCAAAATATTACAGTTCACCACCACATCAGTGTCACTTCAGTGCTGATAATGATCCACCACCCAAATAGTACCTATATGTGCTGGGACTAACACAATTTGTAGAAAAACAGATGTAATTTTAAAACTACAAAGTGCATCTATATGGTAAGTGGAACTGAAATGTACAGTGAGTATAATAACAAGTGTACCTGTACACTTGTAGGTACCATGTACCTAATATAGTGGCCAGAGTGTCTTGGTCCGTTACTAAATCAGAATCCAAAGGTCTGTTTAATTAATGGCAGTAGGTGAAGAATCAGATGGGGCATTTTTATGTCGGGTGCTCACCTGGATTTAATATTGCCAGTAAACCAACCACTGGACTTGCAGTACCAAGGAGGCGAGATATGAAAGAGTGGCTTGGAGGTAAAGCTCTGATTCACAGTTCTCATCCACCCTGTTTGTATCTCGCCTCTGGAAACTGAGGTTTTAGTGATGAGCACAAGAAGCAGAAGTTTCATTGTTATGTCCACAGAGGTTGCGGATCCTGATAATGCTCAGTATTTTTTCTGCCTTGCCAGAACATGGGTAAAAAAGATTGAGAAAACGGGAAAAATCTTATCAATTATTATTGAGAGCATTATGATCGAAAGTAACAAAAGTAACATTAATGTCAAATGATTCAATTAGGCGGTATTTTATTATGGCGTATTCAGTTTAAAGTATCCCCAAATTTTCGTGAGCAGTATAGTTCTATTGAAAGGCAGGTACCAATCTGTTGCGCAATTTGCACTGGGCTGACGTGATGGTGGTAACAAGTATGATGACATGATCATCAATAACAATTACCACGTGAAATGTAATTTACGTATTGTTTTACCGTGTTACTCTTATCCCTTGTTAATCGACCTGTTATTTGAAATAGCATCATGTTCATTAGCCACAAGCAGTGTTTTACTAAGACTTTAATTCATTTGCAAATTGAAAGCTCAATTTAGTTGGGTTTTTTTCCAATACAGAAAAGCCGACCTGTTTTTAATGAAACACATAATTTATGTCAATGTCAGATTTATTTATGAAGCGCATTTAAAATTAATGTAACAAAAAACGATTTAAACAACAAGTAAAACAGAACAAACCATCAAAAACCAAAAGCCATAGAATAATAATAAACTTGAATACTACACTTAAAACAAGACAATCTCTTGTGCTTGTGCTAGCACATTTATCCTGAATCCTTCTAGTATTTAAAACACATTACATTTCTCTTTACTGTTCACTTATTAATTAAGGTGCTGATTATATATCAGAGGTTGTATATGTATAGAGGTTGCTGTTTAGGTTTCTTGAAGTTAATAAGTAATTTGTATTGATTGCTTATCTTCTGAGAGTAAAATGATTGATCTGGTAATGTTTTTTTATCCATGCAGAAATGTTTTGATACTAGGAGTGCATGATGTGTATAGTCAATTATAAATCCTTAACTGATTTATTTAAATGTGTGAGCTGCCACTATTAAGTGTGTGCCTCACTTTGCAAAAAAACATTCAAAAACACTAAGTTAATATATTCACTGTGCCATGTATCCAGGTAGAGGATGGACTACTGTGCAAGCAAACTTAGTGAAGGCAGTGCTGCAACCTTAACGATTACGCAATACATCCCTCTAGCAAGTTATTTAAAAAAACGAAAACAACTTTTTGTACAAACCTTCCCATAGAATCGCCAAAACCTTTTTCTCTTTACCTCTCCTCTTTGTCTCTGTCTGTCTGTCTGTCTGTCTGTCTTTCTTTCTTTTTTCTCCATCTCCTCTCGCTCTTTTCTCTATCTCTCCTTTTCTCTCTCTGTCTTTCTCTCTCTCGCTCTCCTTTAATCTGTCTCTCTCTGTCTCTCTCTGTCTCTCTCTGTCTTTCTCTCTCTCCTCTCGCCTCTCTTTCTCTCTCTCTATTTCTCTCTCCTCTCTTTGTCTTTCTCTCTTTCCTCTGTCTCTATTTTTCTTCTGTCTTTCTGTTTCTCTCTCCTCTCTCTGTCTCTCTCTCCCTATCTAGCTCTTCTCTCGCTTTGTCTCTAGCTCTTCTCTCTCTTTGCCCCTAGCTCTTCTCTCTCTTTGTCTTTATCTCGAACAATTAGGACTTTTTCTAGAGACGGCTACCTCATAAAACTAGTTTAGTGTATGGTTTTCAGTTCTGTTTTCACTTTGCCATTATGGAATATTGAGTGCAGAATAATGTTTTTTTTATTATTTATTTCAAGTCTGCAACAAAATGTTTAAAAAATGCCTTGTGTGTTGAATCAGTACATTGGGGTGGGTGTATGGAAGTATACACTATTGCTCTCCCTTAACTTCTCAGTCTTCTTTAATTGTGTGTCTGTTCTTTGTATCTGAATATTACAGTAGCCTTGGCTACTATTACAATGCCTTCCTGCATTTTGTCTTTGGCATCCTTGTCACTTTTTCTCATTTCAATACACGCATACTCGGATACACGGCTCCCCATGTTAACACTGCGTTCAAAACTGTGATGACTCTCGCATTGTTTCTCCGTAAAACCATGCTGTTCCTCACACTTTGGAATCTTAATCTGCTATGCCTGTTGTTTATCCTATTTATGAGAGAGTATGTTTGAGAGTGTGTGAGACTTTGAGTGTGTTTATGCGAGTTTGTAAGTGGGCAAGGCTCTTGTGATATGACGCATGTCTGGTCGTGCTGGCCTTTCCCAACGGCCTCGTGCCACATCTCCTGTGCCTGTGCATCTCTCTCTGCGATCGCCTGAGTTCCTCTCCTGCAGTCTCTCTCCATGCGGTTCTGCTCTCTAACCAATCGCCAAACTCTAAAAAGTTAAACTGGCTCTACAGATGGCCCATCCACCAGAACATTTCAGCAGGTACGAACTCTGTCCCCACTGCCACCATAAGATAAACTAGTTGAACCAAACCAGTTCAAAGCAGCAGCTGACTTTATTGTGTGCATAGACTGTTTGTGTTACTGAGTGCAGAAGAGGTCATGAAATGATTTATAGATTCTCACACAGATGCATAAACCTGTGAGCTTGAACAGAATGTATTTCATACTTTTAAACTCAGAAACATTATTTTAATTAATTCACTGTTTCACAATTTCAGAACTTTTTGATAGAGATCTGGCAGTGCATCACCACTACCAAAATAATGCATTTTCAATGGAAACTATATACACACATACAATATATGGACAAAAGTATTGGGACATCTACACCTGATGGATAGTTACTTTCCATTTTAAGTGCACAGATCATATAGATTTGGTCCCCCACTGCAAGTATAACAGCTTCTACTCTTCCAGGGAGGCTTTCTACAAGATTTCAGACTGTGCCCTTTGGAATTTTTGCCATTCATTGAGAAGAGCATTTGTGAGGTCAGGAGCTGATACTGGATGAGAGGGCCTGACTCTCCAATCTAGTTCATCCAGTATGTATTTGTTGGGGTTGAGGTCAGGGCTCTGTCTGGGCCAGTCAATAACCCAAACTTGATTTGTGCACTGGGGCACAGTCATATTGGAACAAAAAAAAGCCTTACCCAAAATGTTCTTAGAAATTTGGAAGGAACTGTCCATAGAACTGTCCAAAATATCGGTGTATGCTGAAGTGTTAAAATGTCATTTCACTTGAAATAAGGGTACCACGCCAACTCCTAAAAAATACACCCATACCACCATCGCTCCTCCACCTAACGTTACAGTTGGCACAATGCAGTCAGGCAATTAATGTTGTCCTGTCATTCACCAAACCCATCACATCAATCAGACTACTAGAGAGAGGTGTGATTTGTCACTCGACAGAACAAGAACTCTGCTTTAGAGTCCAGTGGTGTGTGTTACACCACTCAATTCGACACTGGACGTACTCTCCTGGCACACAGTTTTTGTGCTGATGTTAATGCCAGAGGAGGTTTGATACTATGCAGTTTTTGAGTCAGCAGAGCATTGATGACTACTATATGCTAGGCGCCTCAGCACTTGGCAACCCTGCTGCATGCTCTTCATGGCCGACTTCCTGTGGCTTTCTGTACACATTCTTAATTTCAGAATATTGAAACTGTAGCAAATGTCTTGTGCACGTTCAAAGAAATATATTATACTGACCTCTCCAGGGCTTCGTAACGCAATGCAGTTGTTCTTTTTCATCATTAATGCTTTACTTTTATGACTGATTGAATAACTCGAGTGTTAACTGGATGTGTCATGTCCTTACTTTTCTCATTAGCACGGAAAGTATGATCCCAATCGCTGTTCCAGCTAATCCCTAGATGATAAATAATCTTAACTGAAACATGTATTTAACATTAGCCATATACTCTGGAGAAATAATTATCGTAAATGCTCCCCACTCTGTCCTCATTACGCTGTTAGAACTAATATGATAATGCTTCACCTTGCCTGGGGATGTGGCATTTTTGATTAATGACTTTACTTGCAAGTCAGAGCATTTTCAATTTTTTTCAGATTTCATTCTTTTCCCTTCACTGCTTGTACTGCTACAGAGTTTTTAACAATGCAGAGTTTGTAGTTGTATGTGAGCGTGCTATATTGTGCAGACACTGACACCCTTTTTTTGATCCCACAGAACCGCATGCACGAGTCTTTGAAGCTGTTTGACAGCATCTGCAACAACAAATGGTTCACAAATACTTCCATCATTCTTTTCCTTAACAAGAAGGACATATTTGAAGAGAAAATAAAGAAATCGCCTTTAACAATCTGCTTCTCTGAGTACACAGGTAAAAAGTTTTACCCAGCCCCTCCCCCTGACTTTCTTTCAGTCCTGAAAGAATGAACCTTCGCAGAAATTTTAGTCTATGTTGAGAAAACGGCAGAAAGAAAATCAAAACACAGAAATGTGTAGCGTGGCAATTTTGCATAGCTATTTTTCCTGAAAGAATCCTCCTTTAGCTGGAATGCATCCATGTTTTCAGAGCTTGGTTTAAAAAGTATAAAGTAATGCAGCCAACCCACCCCCCACGTTCATCACCGTTCTTGTTCTGTACAAGCTTTTAACCACTTATCCCTTATCACGTTAGTGTAGTATCAGATTTCATCAGTTAACCACAATGCCAGACCTGCAGCCTATTACATGATGCATTATAATGTGTGTTACATTGGCACAGTATGTGACTTTATCACTTCCCTTTTCTTCTCCCATATTGCTTCTGTGCCACTGCTCCATATTTACACACTCACTCTTCTGGTTTCCATGTCCTTTGCTGTGCTTTTATCGGCTACTCCTATTCCTGTTACTCTCTTTTGTTCATCTTTCAATCTGTGTTACTCCTCTTGCTTACTGCCTCGCCTTTTGCGCCAGGGCCCGACAGTTTCTTGGAAGCAGTGGCGTATATCCAGTTGCAATACGAAAGCAGGAACAAGTCTACACACAAGGAGGTGTACACACACATCACCTGTGCCACAGACACCGACAACATCCAATTCGTCTTCGACGCTGTTACCGACGTCATCATTGCCAACAACCTTCGCTTCTGTGGCCTTTACTGAGGATTTGTGGATCTGCTGGCCACCTTGTGTTACGCTCAAACTTGCTCTCCGCTGGTATTCCATAACAACTATAATGAAAGCCATCCACAGATCTTCCTCTACAGTCATAACATTAGGAGGGGTTTAATGTAATTTAAAGATTTAGGAAAGTGGTCTCTATAACAGGAGGGTCAAGTCTGATTGAACGTTTTGATGAGTTAACATAGGGGAAGGTAATAGAACACCTAAATGACAGTGCCTCCTTTTCTGACCCAAAAATTATTTATTAGTGCACCTATAAATGTATTCAAATGATAGACAATAAGGTTTGACTGTGGCTCAGGAGATTTTGATGTACCTATGTGAGTTGCTTAATTGGTGTGTTACTGATGTACCACACATGCGGTACTGTGCAAGTGTTAATTATATATAGCGTTGTTTTAGGAATTGCCTAATTATCAGTTTCTTTATTAGAATACAACCAGAAATACAGAAAATTGGTATTCAGTATTTAAAACTGAAAGGGGGGGCTGGGACAAAAATCTGAAAGCACTGCTTCTATAGGCTACAGTGGCAAACATTACACTTGACCAATAGCAGCACCAGGCAGCTTCTATTGCCAAGTAGAACCTTCAATAGGGGGCAGAGTGAAAAGTCCAAGATGTACTAAAGTTCACAAACATTGGAATAAAGATCAGTAGAAAAGAGCATTATGGAGTGATGAAGAAAAGATATACATTTTGATTCCAGTTGTTGATTATTAGAACTTTTCTCAGTGGTTCCCAAAGTGTGGGGGGGGGCATAGTGGGGAGGACAGAGAGATAGTTCCACTTTAAATGTGGTCTGTCACTTTGACTGGACAAATTCAAGTCCAGTTTGGAAGCAAAGGACGCCTATGTGTCTGAGTTGGTAAGCTGATAAATATTATCATCTATACAAAGGGGAACCAAAAAAAAGGGTGGCCTAAGACTTTTTGCGGATTCTGTGTTGAGACTTTAAGATCAGTTGAAAAAAGGACTCATCGACCTTGTCCCACTCTACTGCTATGTTGTGTCAACATTTTTGGGAAAAGTGTGACATGATATGCAGTCAGATTATTCTCTAGGGTTTCCCCAAGTTCTCGGTACTAATTTCAACAATCGTTAGAAACCTACAGCCTCAAATTTTCAGCTTAAAAAAGTGATTACTCTGATTATTTTACTGATAAATCTTAAATACAGAAGGCTTAGGGCTTATCATACTGGTGGTACGACGATGAAAATCTGTACAAAAAATAGTTTGCCTATGTTAATTTTTTAATGATGTATATATTTGAAATAGCATTTTACAATTTTAGAAATGTAAGCAGAAACTGCAACCTAGTCACTAAAGGCATTTTGATGGTCATGGACTACTTTTGTTGTTTTCTGTTGATAGGGTTAATTTGCTTCTCTATCCCTGTGAACAGACCATGAGCACTACCCGTCTGTCATTCTGTACAGTTTAATCATAGTGTCAGAATGGCTCAGCTGGTACGCCTCAAGTTGTTTGCTGTTTATTTTGGGTGTAGGCTGTAATTTAGTCCAGTAAAAGCCTCCAATCTCTTATTTTTCCTCTCACTGAATCCAGCTGTTTGGTTGTACAGTTCATGTTGATAGCTGTTCTTAGCTTTCATCCAAATGCATTTTCCTCGAAAACAGGAGACGAAATGGGCCATAATGGCAGTTGATTATTTTTAGTGGTGGAAATACATAAATAAATGAAACCGATATCTATGGAATAATTAAAAAGGAAGCAAGTCTTGTTGCTACAGTTAATTATATATGTATTGGCAAGGTTCTTTTTGCCAGTTGTCTGACGAGGAATAGATAATCTAAGAAAGCAACCCTGTATTTGTTTTTTTTTTTTTATATATATTTTTAATTAATCCACAATTGAACAGCACTATTTGGAGTATTATCACTGTCACCTAATGGCTGATATTTTTAGTCAGTTATTGGTGGGTGCTTATACAGTATGTTGGAAACTTTCAAACCGTTGCATGATAGGCTTGCTCGTCAGAATTTGTAGTGCTGCATTATTTGGTCAAAATATTGAGGACACCAAACACCGGCTTGGCTTTAATATGGAGTTGCCTCCACTCCCTGATATGATAATAATTAGAGATGCAACGATGGATTTGCCTATGACCAGAATCACCCGGTTTTCAGCCTTAACATGTTAACCCCAGCGTTAGTCCCAATGTTAAGAGCATGGCTCCATGGTCTATTTATTTATGTTTCTTGTTTTTCTGTAATGTGTTTTATGTGTATGTATTTTTATTGGTTGATAAAAGCTCTCAGTGAGTATTTTTAATTGTGTTGTATTAATTATGTTTTTACTGCATTCAGTGACTTAGTCTTGCTTGTTGTACACTGCTACCTGAATGGGGTAGGTTGAAATTCAGCATCTTTGATTGTACAAGCAATGACAATCTGTGCATCTCAAATAATAATCTCCGTTTTACTGAGAAGGCTGTACATTAGATTCTCTGCCCAATCATCACATTGTGATGGGTGATTCATCCAAAGAATGCATTTCATTTGTTCCAGAGTTCATTGACAGTGTATGTTTAACCAGTATTTTGGCAAACATCCATGGTACTACTTCATGGTAAAAAACCCAAGTCATGGAGTATTTGGCAGTACTTTGTGAAGACATTGCTAGTCATGTTTGGAGCCAGCTGTTCCTCTTCACAACCTTTAGCAGGACAGATTGAGAGCATGAAAAGTTATTCGATTTGACCCATTCAAATGACAGTGTTTGCCTTTGGAGATTGGATGGCTTGGTATGCTTGATTTCAAACAGTTAGTATTGGGGCTTAATCTGACAAATCCAAGAAACTGAGGCCTACATACGTAGTACTTACCTGTAACATCAAGTTTGACTTTGTGCTTGATAGCTAGCTAGGCTGTTATTACAACAGACTTTCCTGTTGGAACAAAACAGTCTGTTTGGCAGATATGTACTGGCTGTTTGACTGTTCTAATGGATAAACTGTATTTGTGAAATAGGCAGCTAAGTGATTAGGGATGTCCTGGTCCAGACATATAAGAATGAACCAATACTTTGACCATCTGCCTAAATGCTGTTGATATTTTGCGTGCTGCTAAAACAACTGGCATCCATTGTGGTATGTGCTCTATTAAACTTCTGAAGGTGCACTGTGCTTATTAACAAATAGGTTAGCAGCAAATAGTTAAGTAAGTCCTGTAAGTTATAGTTCTCTTCAAATTATTAACTATTTGTTCATCAAACCATTCATGAACTATGGATGTACTATGGCAATATATTTGCCAGATGCTCTACATTGCCTTTAGTGATTTGTAAGTAGGTAAGACAAGTCAAATTGATATCCAATCGTAAAAAGCTGATCTGTGGATTTACAGTAAAGCATTAGCATCTTGCAGTGTCTACTCCAACCCCAAAACAGAACAGTTTGAGACAGTGTGGGGAAAAAAACAGATTTATTTTGACTTTTTTTTAAATTGCAGACAATAAATGTATATACATTAATTCCTTCATTTCTATCCTTTATCACATTCCAAATAATGTTTATCGTCTCAACTTTTTTTGGAATGTTTGCTCATTACTGCTTTCAATAAGATACAGCAAAACGGTATCAAAAATATGAGAAGGACAAGGACATCTCTCTCAACTAACAATTGACTTTCACTGGCTACTAGTACTGTCGTGCTTAAAATTTGAAAATGCTTTGCAAACTTGGCTTTTTTTCTTGTGCTTATTTACTGTAATGCTGCCACAATCCAGGTATATGCTCCATTTAGCAACCATCAACAGTTTCATTTTAACAGCCAAGGTCTTAAATATGTAAATAAATTATAATAGGAAATATAATTCCGCATCAGCACTGTGGATCCTCAAGCAGAGTTGGAATTTAAGAGTTTAAAAGCAGAAATCTGTCAGTTTGTGTTTGTGTACCCTACCAATCATGTTTGCTTGCTCACAATCGCTTACATGTGGATTACAGTCTATTATAACTCAGTTGATTCGTTTAGAGACTTTTTTGCGAGTTACTTGTGTTTGTGTGAATGACTTGCCGCTATTTATTTGTAACAAGCTGCAAGTGGCATTCATAAGTGGATGTGCCTGTTATATTGTGTATATAGTACTAATTTTTGTCTGTCAAAAGCTGTATTATTCTCTTTAAGCTATAACTACATAAACTGGTTCACACTGACTCATTGGGTCTCATTTAGTTGTAATATTTAATCTTCCTTCTTTGTAATACTGTCTAGCAATGAATTTTTGGCTTTCGTCATACACCAGTATCGGGTCCATCATACCATCCACTTTAAGTGTTACGGATTTCCATGGCACTTTGTCAGACTGAACATTACCGTAACGTAGATAGACTATTTGACTATGGTAATGTCCAAACAACATCCTTTCCATTTACCAACCTGGTTCACAAACCAGAATGTGGTTAAGGTTTTTTAGTTTTTATTTAAATAGTATTCTCTAGTGCCTGACTCTTCTTTGGTGTTTCTTGTACTTTGTTTATTTTGTTTAAGGCTATAAAAAATCACAAATAATTAAGAAAGTTGGGGAGACATTTATGTCATTTAAGCGACCTTTGTCTAGAGCGACTTACAATTGATGCAATGTTACAATCCAAGCAGTTGTGGGGTATTTGCCTTGCTCAAGGACCCAACAGTGGCAGTCTGGCAGAGGTGGGATTTGAACCCTGGAGGCTATTACAGTCCCAATAAACATCATACTTAATTCATGTAGAAAATTATTGACTTTGGATCAGTGGATACTAAATTTTTTTTGGATCAGGACACCCCTATCTATGACAGTCTGAGACACACAACTTACTGATCATTCATCATCTGAGTGTCATTTGTTTCTGACAACTCTGGTATGCATCAGAAGTTCCCTGATGATGAGAACCTTCACTTGGTTGATTTTTCTTCTCTTGCCTCTGTTGTATAATATTCCTGTTTTTCCACATGACTTTCCATGTGTTTAATGAACACGGTTTTAGCACTGAAACCTCTGCTTTATGATAATATTTCATTGTTTGTGTGCCTGATTAAGTGAAAGGTCTGGGTTTCTGTTGAAGGTGAAAAGGAGGATGTGGCATATGGGACATATGGGAAATTAAGTATTTGACCATGTAAAATGCTTTGTTACTGAATGTACTGCTGAGTGAGTAATGACTGGTGTTTCATGGGGTTTTATCCAGGCTTCAGCAACTGGTGCAGTGACTGGACTGCTCACACCATTATCCATTTGACGTCATATTACCTGCTGCATGGATATTTATGGCCGATAAAACACGCACGTGCAGAATGAAATGCGAATGTTGTTGTTTCATTTTAATCGTGTACAACTTTACTTCAGATAAATACTGTCAGGGCATCAGTTCACTTCATTTAACGTTAACACTACCATTACTGGACAATTTGCCAAAGTAAGATTAGTGATGAAACAGTATGTTACCACAGTTGGCTAATAGTTATAAATCATGAAAAAACAGTGATAACTATTCCTTCTTGATTCAAGGAATATGCACTAGAGAAATTATATGTATGTAGGTGTAAGTGCAAAGTGAATGGGCACTGTATTAGTGTCATCTGGCTAAAATTTCATTCCATAGTCTCTTGTTCAAGCACCTACAATGACTAATACATTTTATTATTATAGTGTTTTTAGGCATAATAACAGAATCCATCTTAATCTGTCAAATTAAGTCTGCCTGCTGTAATGTAGTTTGTTGATCTTAGTTATTTATTGAATAGCTGTGTATTTGTATATGTATTTATACTAAATAAATGAATAAACTCTGCCAATTGTAATTCAGTGTCTTTGTCTGATTGTCTGTCTGATTTTTTAGGTAGGTATCTATTTTGTCCACCAATAAAATGAGAAAAATACTCAATACACGTCCGATACTCTTACTTATTTGTTGGAGTACAGGTTCATGTTAGGTATGGATCTGAACGTTGAAGGGACATTTGTTATCTATCTCCTACTTGCTCCACTTTATATTGTGGCACAGCTTTTCCTCCATGTTGACCTTACTCAGTTTCCCCATTTTTCTCAGGCTAACCTGTTCTGCGTTCTTTCTCTTCATTCTGTTTTACTTCTGCAGAATCGCATGCACGAGTCTCTTATGCTGTTTGACTCCATCTGCAACAACAAGTTCTTCATTGACACTTCCATCATTCTCTTCCTCAACAAGAAAGACCTGTTTGCTGAAAAGATCAAGAAATCACCCTTGAGTATCTGTTTCCCAGAGTACACGGGTAAGGATGCCTTCTCAGTCCCAATTGTGATACTGTGGGAAAACAAAGTCAAATTTATTTTTATTTTCACCTATTATTATATATTATTTACACCTACACTATCTAGGCCTAAACTCCTAATTAAATAAACATTTACCAGCGGTACGAAAAAACCTCTCTAAATGTTATAAGGCAGAAACCTTGGACCAAGGACCAAGAATCAAAAATGGACTTGTCCTCCTTGGGAAGCATAGATGATATATGTAAGAAATAAACAAAGTTCCCAAATTATAAAGGTTTTAAAGTTTAAAGGGGTTTTTTTTTAACAAAAGCTGAATGTATAGATTAAAAGCAAGCACACATTTAAGTAAAATATAATTTACTAAAATTTGCTACTTCTCAGCTATGAGATCTCAGCTGGTTCGATTTCTACCCTGGGCGTCCACCTGTGTCGAGTTTGGATGTTTTCCCAATGTCTTTATGGGTTTCCTTTTGGTGCTCTGGTGTATTCCCACATTCCAGAATATGTGTGCTAGGGTAAATGATGTTTCCAAAATGCCCCTTCAGCATGTGAATGCGAGTATGAGTGTATGATTGTGTGAGTATATGTGCCCTGCGACAGTTAGGCTCCCTGTCTGGGGTTGTTCCTGCCTTGTACCGTGTCCCCGGTTAGGCCCTGACACTGCCATGATCCTGACTGAGATAACCAGATTAAACAATGAATGAGTGTAATAAATTAAACAGAATAATATGAAGGGTATAATAAACTATACTTTTTGTTTTACCACATATGGCTTTATTTCCCAAATGTGTGTGATGGGGCTAAGTTTAGCATGCTGCGTGGGGTAATCAAAATCTTATACTCCAAACTCACCCAAACTGTTGCTACAAATTTGGAAGGATAGAGTTGTCCAAAATATCTTTGTATGTTGGAGTATTAAAATGCCTTTTCACTTGAAATAAGGGTACCATGGCAACCCCTAAAAAATAAACCCATACCACCATCACTCCTCCACCTAACGTTACAGTTGGCACAATGCAGTCAGGCAGGTAATGTGGTTCTGTCAGTCACCAAACCCATCACATCAATCAGACTACTAGAGAGAGAAGCGTGATTTGTCACTCCACAGAACAAGAACTCTGCTTTAGAGTCCAGTGGTGATGTGCTTTACATCACTCTGTCTGACACTAGGTGATGTAAGGCTTGCATGCAGCTACTCAGCCATGTAACCAGACATATGATGAAGCTCGCTGGGCACAACTTTTGTGCTGATGTTAATGCCAAAAGAGGTTTGGAACTATACAGTTACTGAGTCAGCAGAGCCTTGGTTACTTTTATGTTCTAGGCACCTCAGCACTTGGCAAGCCCACTGTGACTTTACATAGTCTGATACTTCGAGGCTGAGTTTCTGTGGTTCCTTTTAATTCCATTCATAATTAATTGTGGAATATGTAGGAATTCATTTCACAAACTGACTTGCAGCGGTGGAATACTATTACAGTACAACACTGGTAGATTGCTTTTCTTTTTTGCAGAAGTTTATTATTAACTTTAATGTACTAAAGATTTTCACGAGGCTGTTCTTCAGGGCATAATATTCTTACCTTGACTACTCTCTCGTCACTTCTACTTCTTCTCACTTCTGTCCTTAGGCCCTAACACTTACGATGACGCAGCTGCTTACATCCAAGCACAGTTTGAGAGCAAGAACAGCTCACCTAATAAGGAGATCTACTGTCATATGACCTGTGCTACGGACACAGGGAACATCCAGGTGGTGTTTGACGCCGTCACTGACATCATCATCGCCACCAACCTGCGGGGCTGCGGCTTGTACTGAGGCCCACTTTCATCTTCTCGAGCCAGTTCCTTTGGAAATGATTATTATTAAAAATGCAAGTTGGTAAATAATAATAATGATAATTTTAAAATAGGCATATACATATATATAAATACTATACATAAAATGTTTTTAATTTGTCAAAGAGTTTGTCAAAAGAGCTGCCAACAGAACTGATTTCTTATAGAAACCCAGTCTTTATGGTTTTAGAACAAAGTTGGGACCGTCGTTTAATTTTTTCCCCCCCATCTTTTTTTGTTTTGTTTTTTTTTTGCACCGTTCTGTTTGTTTCCCTCATTTTCCAGTGTGTCCTAAACGTTGTTGTTTTAACTAAACTCTCATTTTGTTCTCCGAATATGTTCTTTAACTTTATTTTTATGGTTCTGTTCATTGTATGTATATTTATTACATGTATATCAGTCGGGGGTGGGGGGCTAGTGGTATAAGTTTTGCCTGATTATCTGATATTGTGCTAATGATGTGTGGTAACGATGATTTAATGGAGAAAACCTAAAAAGCTGTACCATGGCTTAGACAGTTATGCTAAGTGTAAACACCACTGTAAAAGTCAGACAAAGCCAATCCACAGTTGTAGCGTGTCCCTGTTTTAAAAATCAGATTGGATTTTCCATTCGTTATGTTAGCTGGTCCATGTAGAGAAAGCAAACCCCTGGGACTGCACCTTACATGTTTTTGTTTTTTTTTCTTTTTTGTTAAGTATTGTTCATTCTTGCCGTGTTCCTGTCAGTGGCATGTGCCAGATTTATCGCTGTATATCAGTCTGGGGCCAGGCCGAGTATGATTTAGAGCCTCTCGACCGCCTCCTGATGATTGAAATCGTCATATCAGTGCCAACCTTGTGAAAACGGCTGGTCTGGGAAATAGTTCTAGCAACACTAGGTAAACTGTAATGAGTTTATTTAAACTTATTAACATTGTCATATAAGGAACTATTACTTTTTTATTGTTTATTAATTTATTAATGTATTTATTGATTACACCCTCTTCCAACTTCCCCCATTCATTTGTTCCACCTTTCTCATTCCTCTCCAATACTTCCTGTTTTTTCCAGGCTGGGTGATGGAGTCGGTCTCATCTCACAGGTCCTCACAAACATAGCATGTCTTTTTGGCCTTTGTATAAAGAACAGCTACCTGCTTCATTTAGATAATACTGAGGGGAAATTGTGAAATATCTTTCCAAAAAAAAGAAAGAATGGCAGCAACAAAAAAGAGCATTATGTTGGCTGGGTTGGGAGGGCATTTGGGGTTGGAAATTGACATAAATACACTTAATGCTCTGGTGCAGTAAGGATGATGGTTGTGGGTGGGACTGCTTGTCTTTGTAGAAATCTGTAGATCTTAAGTTCAGACTCATTTCTTCTAGACTTAATCCAAAAGAACGATTCACACTAATAACAATGGTATTGAAGGTAATATAAATCATTATGAACTGTAATATAAAAAGTATATTACTTGTGCTTTGTAGCTACAGAACATTTTTTTGGTCTTTCTCTCTCCCCTTCCCTTTTTTAAAAGAAAAACAAGTTTAGCGAGTGTTCCTGCAATTCACTACTCAGTCCTTCTTACTGATGTTGAACTGTACCGAATCTTTTATTTATTTGTATTTTTTTGCCTATTTTACCTTGCATTGCAGTACGTACTTAGCCGAAAAAAGTGAAAGCTTTTTTTTTGTTTTTGTTTGTTTTTTATTTAATTGTTTTTTTGTTGTTTTTTTTTTAGAAGAACCACTTTTTGGTGTGCAGGCCCAAGGGGTTTATGCACTAGGCTGTACAGACTCCATGCGCTTTCTTTTTCTCATCTTTTTTTTTTTTGCTTGTTTTTTTGTTGTTTTTTGGGGAGGGGGAATTGGTAATTGTACTTAAAATTAAAAAAAAAAAAGAAACCACTTTCCAGGTCTGCATAGAAAAGCACAGCTCTCACTCGTCACATGTAGATTTGGAATGATCTATCTCCTCCTCCTATATACCGCCTTAGTTCAACTTACTGAATAAGAATATGTTAAAAAAAAAAAAAAAAAAAAAATACTATCCAAACCCTGTGTAAAATGACATACAGTTATGCTTTGGGATTTTTTTTTTCCTCCTGCCCTTTTCTCCAATCTTTTAATTTACCTTTGACCCTTTCTTTTTCACTCTCCCAGTGAATGCTTTCTGTGCCGCTTATTTCTCCCTCTACTTTAATTGAATGGTTGTTCTTTCATGTGGGATGTTCGTGCTGGAAAACCAATCGAATGTAGTGTTTACATTAAAAGCCACAGTTTTCATGACTACAAACCCCTAGTTCTCAGGGTGGTTGTTGTCCTTCATTCCTTCAATGGCTATTTATATGGTTTAATGCATTATGAGTGTCGCATTTATTTTGGGAAAAATTACTAATGTAAGGCCTCGAGTCAGTTCAACATGCAACAGAAGAGCCATATGAAAGATGGTGCATGCTAGTATAAGGGCTCAGCCATATCCAACCAGAGCACTGCATACCAATTAGCTAGATCACAAATCACCATATTTCCTATATGAAAAAAACTAAAGTGTATGGCCAAATGTAGGTAGAATATTTTCTACATATTGTTATTATTATAATTTTTATTATTTCAGCCACACTCACCGCTATTGTTCATATGTAAAGTACAAGACAAACAGTGGTAGTACAATGATGTGTACTGTGTGTGCGTGTGCGCGTGCGCGTGCGCGTGCGCGTGTGTACATATACTCACAGAAATTGTGTGTATGAACACAAAGATCTAAGACTTTTTTTATGTAATCAGCCCTTTTCTCTCAAATATTCTTCACAATTTTATCTAAATCTATGTTAGTAAACACCCCTACATTGCTGAGATAATCTATCAAGAGGCTGATTAGACAGCATGATTAATGCACCGGTTTACCTTAGGTTGGCCACAATAAAAGGCCACTCTAAATGTGTATCCTCAAAAAGTGCAACACCTTTCCTTTAGGTTGTTGTTTGTGGCCTGTGGAATGCTGGATATTATCAGGAACTGGAACAGGCTGTCATATACAGTGATGCATAGCATCTCAAACGTGCTCAATAGGTGAAATTCACGTGCGAGTATGCTGGCAATATAAGAACTGTGAGGTTTTGAGCTTGTGCATTGAATTGTGCATCTTTGTAACATGGGGTCGTGCATTATCATGCGGCAACATGAGGGGATGGACCTCAGGGTCTCTGTGCATTCAAAATGCCATCAATAAAAAGCAGCTGTGATCATCCATATCATTAACATACGCCATATCATACCATAACCTTACAGCCATCACAGGCCACTCGATTTACGCATCCACGCAACGCCATACACACGGACTGCCATCTGCCCTGTATCGTAAAAACTGGGATTCATCCATAAATAGAAGGCCTGGCCAATGGATAATACATTATCAACTGTTGCACACTCAGTGCAATGCGGTTATGATGACGGACTGCAGTCAGGTGAAGACCCCGATAAGAATGACAAGCATGCAGATGTGCTTCCCTGAGAAGTTTCTGGCAGTTTGTGCAGAAATTATTTGGTAATGCAAACCGATTGTTGCAGCTGTCCGGGTGGCTGGTCTCAGACGATTTTTTTTTTATATATATAATGTATACACACACACATACGTGTATATATGTGTGTGTGTGTATATATATATGTATATATGTGTGTGTGTGTGTGTGTGTGTATATATATATATAACTTTGCATTCTTGATTTTAGCATTGTATGTAATTTTTTTTTTATTTTATTTAAGTTCCAGTGAACACCGCATCTTTTCTGTACATACTATGTGGGTGGTGGATCATTCTTAGCACTGCACTGACACTGGTCTTGTGGTGGTGTGTTGGTGTGTGTTACACTGATACGACTGGATCAGACACAGCAGTGCTGCTGGAGTATTAAAACACTCACTTTCCACATTGCCTTATTGCTCCAACTTGTAGATGTAAAGATGGAGACAGCATTTGGACATTTTTGCTTGTACATTGGAGAACTAAAAGTGACAAAGGTTAAGAGGAATAAAAAATAAGCAGAATATAATATTTACTCTCATTTGTATGGGATCAAATGAAATGTGATGATATATTTATGAACCAAATTAAGATATATGCATGTAATTATAATATTAGAGCAAAATGATTAGTGGGGAAAACTTTACAGTTTAATGGAAGCTGTAGCACAGCCTCTAGTCTGGATACCAGATGATACGCTTCAGCGTGGTTCTGTATGGTAGCCTGGGGCATATTTTACCGCAGATGTTGCAGTTGAGCCTGTACAGTCTGGTGGAGAAATCAATGGGGAACTACTGATATGTGTGTTCAAGAATTATCCTGCTGAAAAATGCCAGTTGGAAGCCCTGCTATGGGAGGCAAGTCGATAGTGACTGGTTGTCAACGGCAGAACATGCAATGGGTTCCACAACAACAAATCCAATTCTTCTATGCGCCTGCCACCTGTGTTTTGCTGGTGGACAAAAACTTTGTGGGCTGCTCGTGATCAGTCCCCTCTACTGGTGGTTTGTCTGGGCATGTTGCTGTGTGTGCATGTTAACAGTTAGGTTAGAGCAGTGTAGATAGTGGCCTTTAATTAGTTAACTTTAATTCAGTGATGCACCCCCTATCAGTGTCTGTCAACTGGGCAAAATGTCTTTGGGTTAGTCGTAGATGCATGTCTAGCAGTCAACAATTTCTCACAAAGATGTACACTACCCAAAGGTAGACTTTTTTACAGAGCAGTGGGTGAATCACTTTTATGTCTTTTGTGGCAAAAGCCAGTGTCTAATCAAGACCATATATATCATTTAAACATCTGCCTGAGTTTTTCAACAAATCTTTATGGTTGTGTTATTTTTTGTCAATAAGTGTGTATGTTTATATACATCCACACAAACTCTGAGGGTGTCCTTTAGTGTCTGGTACCAATAAATTAGCAGCAGATTCATTTAGCCAAGTCAACACCTTGAACTTTGCCATTTTACTCAAGTAATTCCTGAATAATTTGTGCAATGTTCAAGGCTGCATTGTTCTATTGAAAGTTTACACTGATTAGGGAAACTGTGTGACACTATTTAGGTACAGTACTGTACAAACATCTTAGGTCACCATTAGATCTATATTTCTATATATCTATATCTATATATACATACTATGGTATAGTGATCATATATTACATATTGTTGATGACCAAGCTCTTTCACTGATTTTCATTCCAATCTTTTGTACATAGCTTAGCTTTTCCACCCTGAAAAAAAAGGTTTCTTGGCTGCTCCCATTCAAAAAAGAGCATTCGTGGTCAAGCTTCTTCAGACTGTAGAAGGACTTTCCAATGCAGCTGCCAGATGTTACTACTGATAAATACTTGCCATTCTAGCATATACAAACTGTTTTTCTGATTGTTTTCACTGCATACAACTTGGCTATATTTTCTAAATTAATTGTAATATGATTAAATAATCTATGATTATACTATTAGTAAACAATGATGTACCTAATCTGATGGTGGCCTAAGACTTTTGCACAGTCCTGTTGCTGTTAAATGTTAAAGTTACATCCACATGATTGTCAGAATACATTTTTTTTCCTGCATGACATTGTCCAAAGCATCACCCTGACAATATTATCCACTCTGCCTGTCAGTGGTTTTAAATTTATGATTGATCGCTGTATATATCTTAATCAAAATAACATAGAGAAGCATACACATGGATCCTTATTTATGACATTTGGTTATGATTCAATTAGCTAAAGAGAAAATGAGCTAAAGATTAAATTGCTGTGTCAGCATACATGTTCCTGTCAATTTTAGCTCACTCTTCCATTAACTCAATGCATAACTCAGTGTTTCACATGCTGTTCCGAATAGTCCCTTAATATTTTTTAACAAGTCCACTGATCAGTGTGTCCTCCTTAGACGTGGACCACTTTCATACCACTGTCACACCCTTCTTTCCTCCCATTCTACACCTCATTTACTCTGAGAGAGCGTTTTGATCTTTACCAAATCAAAGTGTGATTACATGTAGTCCATGCAGGTTATAACATAGTGTCAGAATGACTGTTTTATAAATGAAGTAAAATATATATGAACAGTTAAAGCATTTTAAAATACAGGGGTTGGACAATGAAACTGAAACACCTGGTTATAGACAAAGGTTTGGCTATAGCAGCCCGGTCGTGTATATTGACACTGTGGATCCAGACGGACAGTTCTGGTGGAAACAGGAGAGTTGAGGTGCACATTTAATTCTACCATGATTTGGGCAGACGTGGTTTGATGTTTTTTTGGATACAATCCGAGTTAGCACCTGAACATCCCTTTCAGACAGCTTCCTCTTACGTCCACAGTTAACCCTACTGGATGTGGTTGGTCGTTCTTGGTGGTATGCTGACATTACCCTGGATACCGTGGCTTTTAATACATCACAGACCTCTTACACTAAAATGACAGGTGTTTCAGTTTTATTGTCTAACCCCTCAAGAGCAGAACGACTTCTGTAAGCACTGGGGTAACATATATAAGGTGCTGATGTACCTAACAGTGAAGTCATCTAAAAACATCGGATTTTATAGCTTATATACGTTTTAGTCTATGCATTAATAACAGTATATATTAGGAGGGAATTTAGATCAACTCTAAATGCACGTATATAAAAAATACATAAGCATATTCCATGTCCAATGTTTGGATCCATCACTTATCCGTTATTGGTGGGATTCTTTTGAATAATACGTCTTTAGAACAGCTTTGACTTTAAGCTATATGAAAAGGTAACTTCTGGATGTAGTTTTGTACTGGAACTGTAAACAAAATAAATACAAATAAATCATATTTAGTTCAAAAGGTTGACGTGGTGAAAAATCAACCCTCGTTGCCCTGAAGTTAATTAGCCAAACAGTCATAGTGAGACTGACAAACCATTCAACTAAAGTTAATATCTTTATTTTATATTAAAAAATAAAAACTTCTAAGAAAATCTACAGATATATGTTTAGATATCTACTTCTAAGAAGTTAGAAAACCCATTTAATAATCGAATTAATTAAAGTAGCTCTAAATAACAGTATAAATAACTGCGCAACGTGTATCAGATTATAGTATTGTTGGTTTTATTTTATTTCATATTCGTATCCTGTGTAGTTATAGATTATTGGCTGATGTTAAATATCATTATTAGTGTTTGTTTGATTAAAGTCTAAGCAGGTTTCTTTTTTTTAGAATTTGCTAAAAAAAAAAAAAAAAAAAAAAAAAAGTCATTGTGACCAAGAGGAACAGCAGTGATGTGCACGAGCAAAAAAAGATAAGTAAGTTAAAAGCAGGAGGAAAATGTGTTATTGCATATAATAAAATAACACATTAATACAAGAGATGAGTCAGTATTTCAGTATAATCATTATGAGTCAGATCAGAATATGGTGAATAATATTGATTTTATGTTTACTGTGGTGCATTTAGAGTGAAGAGAAAGAGAGGATGAGGATGCTGACAGGGCAGGAAGAGCAAGTGACCTGGAGGTGAGTGAGAAATGAAGCTCATTATTGATGATTAAGACCGAATAATGACATCATAACAGTCGAATCCTAATCCCAATGTACAGACTCAAAAACACAATATCTTGACTTAATAATGCACTTGTACTGATATTATTATGGTGGTAGTTTATCAATAACAATTATTTAAAAAGATAAAAAAAAATAAAAATAACAAAATTCTGTATTGTTTTAAAGCTGAAGCTATTTTCATATTTTGCGGCCTTATTTACCAAAAGCGAGAAAGAGGATTAGTGAAGATTTTCACCTCCGAATTTATGGTTAGCTCCTCTTTATTCGGTTGATTGGTTTGCAGTTTTATTTAGTGTATCCCGTGTATTTTTCATTTAGATCTGTTATTTTTTTTTTTGTATTAGACGTGTGGGTTCAAAAATAAAATGATTCATGTGGATCAATAAAATCATATTTTGTTATGTACAGTTTTGGGGGCTGCCTGAAAATTATCTTAAAATCTGTTTTGTGGTCCAACGAAAAGTGTACAGACTAATGAGATCACATTATATATTTACTTTATACAGATAAGTTGCAAGAACCTCAGGGTTTTAATCATTCTATGTGATAAATAGGTCTGTATAAATAAAAAAACCCTTCCCATAACGCATCGTTTCTGTTCGTTCTTTTAAATGAACTGATGAATCTGAGCCTGATTACGAGTGAGTGCATTTGAACTGAACCAAAACTCCTCGTGACATCAATCTGTCATTTTTAGTAGCAGATCGATAATTCTACCGCCAGCGTTTTATTTAAAGGTCAGCAGACAAGAGCTTTGGTGCTCAACACACACCCCGAAAATAAGACTTGGGCTGCATCTCTGGGATGAGTGCGCTCAATAGCTTTATGCTCCAAAAAAATAGCACGAAATGATCCATGTGCGCGAGCTACAGCATCAGAAAGAAGAGATTTGGTGTAACAGCTGCACTTTTACGCATCCCTACTGAGCCAGGCGCGTGCCAAAGAGCGAGCCTGTCCACGAATCACATGCAGGGAGTCAGGCTGAGAATTTCTGACCTTGACCTTGGTTGGTTGGCTTGCAAATTTCATACTACATGTTCTTACTGTTTGGGTCTGTGTACACACTGTATAATAAAGCTCAAAAACAAATAATAAACCTATTATATGCAGCCATATGTGCACGTGCCACGTCATTTTTACTGCTGGACCAAAACTGAATTGGACCAGAAACAGTATTTTGAATCTCCAGTTTTTTGACACGTCGCAGTCCAGGTTAATGCAGGAAAGCTGTACATTTTAGTCAAGCAAGTGTGATGGACCCAACGGATACTGTCCATTGTATTATATAAGATTTCTAATGTTCATACAAGTCCTGGTATTTTTGTGAGCAGAATGATGTGGAGTTGATTACTAACTGCAGGAGTAAATCTCAAGCCAAGAGCAAAGCAGAGAAATCCAATCACACAAATAGAAACGATTGTAGACTACAAAAGAGGACGTGTTTATTCACAGTTAGAGCTGTTATTAATATAAAGACTAAAATCGAGACTTCGGTTAAGATCAGCAGATTTCAATAGAAACAAGCGACATATAGATTAGTTCACAATCACGCATCTGTTATTCATTTTTGGACATTTCTAATCGGATTTAAAACGCAAAACCAAACTGAGACGTGATTTTTCCTGCGGGATTTCCAGTTTTAAGAATTCACACATCCGAGAACAACGTAGATCCATTTCAAATTGTTATGTATTCGTTTAACAACATTCTTTCTAAAGGCAGGGAATTTGCAGCTTGGTTTATTTGCAGTTTGTTACTCACTAATCGCACACATGAACTATTTTATTTATTTTATTTTTTTTTTAAGTAAAAACGATGCAAGAGTCCATACATTCGGGTTTAGTCCACAACTGGGACGTCCCAACCTTGTGTGTTTCACGTCAGTTTCTCCAGACTGGTGGTTAAATGGTTCAGAACTGGTGTTGGTGCAGAAATAAATTGAACACGTTCCTTAAGATGGGACTATACCTGCGGTCGGAGAAAAAAGCCGTTCTTGCATA
Organism: Parotocinclus spilosoma; assembly: GCA_033117975.1. Taxonomy (NCBI): domain Eukaryota; kingdom Metazoa; phylum Chordata; class Actinopteri; order Siluriformes; family Loricariidae; genus Parotocinclus; species Parotocinclus spilosoma. The sequence continues at coordinate 4,581,444 of JAVSBV010000103.1, forward strand.
TATATGTTAATAGGTAATTATAAATAATTTATTTCCAACTCACACTGAAGACCTGCTTCGTTCACCAGAGATATTAACATTTTATAAGCACGATTTGCAGTCGTTTGGTCTGAAGCTGTACAAATACGGTTCTTTATTAACACTGAGGTTTGACTGGAATCATTGCAGAAATTATTTTAATTATTGCAATGGTGGAACAATACAACATGTGCCTCGTGACGTACAAGGTTGCATATAAATTAAAATACTTGCAACCTTGGAAAATGACACCACATGAGTTGCTCTTGTTTTGTTTTTGTAGCACATGGAACAATTAAAAGATAAAAAAAAATATAATCAACAGATAGATAGATAGATAGATAGATAGATAGATAGATAGATAGATAGATAGATAGATAGATAGATAGATAGATAG
>JAVSBV010000103.1:4594430-4606014 GCA_033117975.1 Parotocinclus spilosoma
TCTCAGCACCCCAAAATTAGTTAAGAACAACTGGTTTGATGCCCGAAACATTTTGGCTGTTAACCAGTGTTATCAGTTACATGTGAACAAGAAGTATGGGTTGGCTAATTGCCAAAATGGGCACTGCCACCATTAGCAAACATCAACCTGATACATAAATAATAGTCTCAAAAGTCATTTGTTCTTAAATACACTCCTTCTTAACTAGGTAATAATATTGACCAGGATAAGTCACTTCACACAAACAATAAATACTTCAACAAACTGTTAATTTTCCTTTTTGCATATATCTTATCAGATGGCTTTGTATGAAAAAAGAACAAAATGCCAGCTGTAACTCTGAATATGTCAGGCTTTTGGCAGCTGCTTATCACTGGTACAAGTGCATGAAGGTGGCAGCGGCCACTCTAGCTGCAAGAGAGGGGGTGTGGCATTCTCAACAACTACCAGCGTGCCCCACAGTCTGGTATGCCAGGTTATAATCCACATTTAACCACATTTTTATTGTGTTTATACTTAAACATTATCTAAGAAGTTATACTGGTGTGTATCATTTATGTTCTCATAACTTTTATGTTTATGGCTACTGTACACCATCTAAGTAAAAGTGGCTTCACGTGTAGGATGGGTCTCTTCTTGGGTTTTGGTTTTCCCAAGGTTTCTTCCATATAATGATCTTTCTGGGTGTTGGTTGTTGAAGTCTGTGGCTATAATACGGCAGCTGCATTCCGTGGACATCAGAATCAGAATTGCATATCTGAATGTTTCAATAGAATTCTGATCTTCTTTGATATGACCACCTTGCAACTGGAAAAACTTACCCTTGTACCAATATGGTGGCTTTCAAGATGACGGCCATGTTCCGGACATAGCCCAAAAATAGGCTTCATCACCGTTTACCAATCGGGGTATTCATATTAATTATCCCTTTTGTTTCTGAAATAAAATTGTGTCCTGTGCCCTGTATAAACCGAAAATTCTCATACACCCAGACAATACCAAGACACACATACATTGCTAAGACAGACAGATGATGCTAAAAGTGCTAACAAACACAGACGATAATACACACAGAGATTCTAACAAAAAAAGTGAGGCTAAAGGCTAACAGCCCAACAAGCAACGGTGACAAGAGTGAAAAAAACAGGCTTGGTACAGCAAGAGAAAATGTGAAATGTGAAAATGTCTGACAAAGAGGTACACTGTAGTGAGGTTTTAATAGGCAGGGACTGTGGAAGTAGAAAAGGGTCATAGGTGGGCCATGTGAAATGCTGTGGCTTACCAACTCATCATTGTGGCAGCTTTGGAGTTTTGCACTGTTTAGGAGAACAGATGTTATTTCTGATTAACTAAGCATTATTATAATTTTATTTTTTTTATTATAATATTATAATAAACAGCCTATGCTACAAAGTTTCATTTTATTATGCAGGTTGGTAGTAAGTAGTTTATTATGTTGGTAATAGGAATTAGTAAACACCTTTAATAAAACAACAACTTAAAATAAACTAAAGGTTGTATTATTAAAGGGAAATGATCTAATTATTTGTATGGTTTTACTACTAATATGTTAAAACAAACACACATTTACTATGAAATTAGCACCACTTTTATGTACACACATAGATACACTGTAAAATGACCATGCCTTTCATTAGGTTGGGTTTGTTCACTTAGTCAGGAGCAAAAGAATATGTTAAACCTGTTTTGTCAAACAGATGTTACTGCCTCATCAGGATTCTGAGAACGAGCCACATGTTTTGTAATTCAAATGACATTTTGTGTATTCGGATGTGACATGGAGAGGAACTTTTGTTTGCAGGCACTTCCAGGTGGAGCATTTGGTTGCATATTTGAGTGCACGTTTTTATACTCACTTATTTCAATTTGCAGTGGAGAATATGTCTGGGTCTTATGTAGGAAACGGAATAATTACATTTACAAGCATTTATGGGCTGTGTGTGGTCTGGTAAATGGTTAGGCTGAATGGTTTCACCATGTTTCCAAATCTAACAGTGCAATTAATACTTTTAATAATTTTAATAGTATTAATACAATTAATAGTACAGTGTGTTATTGTGGGTTACTATGTACACATCTATTTACTTTTGTGCTGTGCGTGTGTATGCTGTGGTGGCCTAGTGGTTAAGGTACTGGACTATGGATCGGAAGGTCTAGGGTTCAAATCCCACCTCTGCCACATAAGGCCCTTAACCCATTATTGCTTAAATTGCTTAAAGACTGTATTTATTGTAAGTCGCTCTGAATTAGGGCATCTGCTAAATGACAAAAATGTGCATTGCTCACAAAAATGTGTGTATATGTTTGTGTGTGTCCAGGTATACCTGAAGGCTCCTATGATCTTGAATGGAGTGTGTGTGATATGGAGGGGCTGGATTGATATGCAGCGGCTGGATGGGATGGGCTGCTTGGAATACGATGATGAAAGAGCACAGGTAGAAACAAATATGTAACATATAGCATAAACTTGTATGTATGTATGTGTGTATATATATATATTTTTTTATTTTTTTTATTTTTTTCAATGTAGATATTATGAACTTTTTGCATTCTCAAAGCTTTTGACATCCTAATTTAGTCTAATTTAGCCTAATTTTGTGTGTTTGTGTGTGTTTGTGCAAATGCAAAGCATGAGGATGCTCTCGCTCAGGCTGCCTTTGAGGAGGCTCGCAGGAGGACTCGGGATTTTGAAGACAGGGATCGGTCACACCGCGAGGACCTAGAGGTGAGTGTGTGTGCGTGTTTGTTGGGGGGGTGAACATGTAATCGGTAAGCTTTAGCTCACAGTTTAGCGCATGCATAAACAACAGCATACTGTTCTATCTGTACAATGTATTGTGGTGGGAAAGCTGTATTACAGCTTGTTGGTGTGTATGATGTGACATACGTGTGCGTGTTTTGTACTTTCTTGTGTGTGCAATTCTTTGCTGGAAATTCTTTTTGTCCTGCAGGACAATTTCTTTATTGCTAGCATTTTTAATAGAGCCACTAACATACTGTGTAATGCTTACAGCTAATGGACTATTTTGTACACATGTACTTTATGCTGAAATGTAAAGTGTAACTGTGTAATGCTAAAATGTGAAACTAAGTTGGTGGAAATCTAAAATGTGTGCGTATGATGCTGAGGATCTGAGTGTGTGTGCAATACGTGTGCTTTACATGTTGACTTGTGGCTCAGTGCATGAACAATCTTTCTGAATTATTCTGAATCAATCCAAACTGCGCCGCTAAGTTCAAAACCAAATTGTGTTTTTTAGGACCCTGTGGCATCAAAAATCTGGGACTGATGGCATTCGCGGACCAGGGTCTGTCTCTTCTGCTTCTCTCTATCCCTGTGTCTTGCACTAAACCATGTCTGTGTCTGTAAGTGTGTGTTGTGTGGTGTGTGAGAAAGGAAGACTGCATGAATTTGTATTTTATGTATTAGACTTTCTGTATGAGCATGTGCATACATAAGAGCAGCTTTATCCGCGTGTTCATACCTGCATTCATTGTCTGTGAATGATGAGTATGTGTTTCTATATACTTTCTAAATATGATTGTATATTCATGTTAACTAAATTTATGCTTATTTCACTCACATACACATAGGTTTTCTGTGATTGGGATATTGCCATAATATTCATTCATTCATTTTCTTATCTGCTCAATCCTGGTCAAGCTTGTGGGAAAGCCAGTGGCAGGCAGCAACAACAATAGACAGTCCACCAAGCCATCATAGGGCACAACCACACACACACACACACACACATTAAAAACAACAATTGACCTAACCACATCTTTAGACTGGAGCACCCGGAGTAAACCCAAGCGGACACAGGAAGAACATGCAAACTCCACACAGGTGGAGTCTGAGGCCTGAATCTGTCCATGCCCCATCACTGTCACTGTGTTTTGGAAGTTTTGGGTGATCACACACCCTACTGAACAGTTCATGTGGGGCACTCTTGTCCAGTTTAACATGCTTCTGTTCATCCTCGTTAATATGTCACTTCCTACTCAATCATGATAATTAAGTTTGCATCTCATTTGCGTAATCGAACAACTTTGACTTTTCATTTGCTTTTCTGATTATCTTGTTTAATTAAATAAACCAATAGCTTATTTTTTAATTGTATTTTCATTTTGAAATACAGTAGATTCCGGTTAATTGGACCACCGGTTAATGGGACCAGCCACTTATTCGGACCAAATCCTAAAGTACCGAACAAATCCTATTATATACGTGTAATTTTATTCGCTTATTTGGACCAAAAATCTGCTTAATCTGACCAAAGAACATGTATGTAGTTACACAGTATGTAATATCTATGAATAAACTCTTCGTCTCTAGCACAATTACCAGAAAACTCCCGAGTTTCTCCCCCAGCCCTCTACTGTCACCTACAGGTCTTTACCTAACATTTCCATTTACTATAAAAACAAGCCACAAGTCGCCACTTAGCCACAACAAAAGCGCGCCAGATCACACTGGATAAGTTCTTCAAACGTTGACTGGAATTTAGTTAGAACTTTTTTTTACAGTATTATGCTTCGCATGCTGAGTACCTATACATTGTGTTGTAGAACGTTTCAAAAAACTTTGTTGCAAATTTATTTTTCAATGAACAAAGTTCGTAAGCACAATATCCCTCAAAAAACCGGGAAACAGCGAAAATCCGCGATATATTTTTGCCATTAATATTTTTGGAAAACCTGCGATGCATATATAGATGATGTACAGTGTTCCCTCGCCACTTCGCGGTTCACCTTTTGCGGACTTGGTGCATTGCGGGTTTTCAAAAAATATATATATTAGAGCTGGCTTGATACCATTTTTTTTATGGGCATGAAGGTCCTGCATAATCGTAAATGCTGAAGCTGACATCCCAGCTGGTCCCATAATGGTCCTGCATATATCGCTGAGTTGTTAGTGCCCCTCGTATCACTAGTAAGGTTGACCTTCTGTCCTTCAGAGATCAGAACACAATAAGGATATTAAACAGCACATATCTGTAACGTATTTGACCTTAAATTTGAACCTGCAAGGCATTATTTACCAGATAAAAAGGAAACTAATGCTTATTGTGATCTCGGTGGCTGTCCGGAGGAACTGGGATGTTACGCTATTGACGAGGACACCTGAACCCTGTTTCGTTTCAGCATTGTATCGATTGGGCCTGTCAAAAGCCATTAACTTTTTTACCTGTAATTGTTTACAGGCCAAGCACTTGTTTTCCTTTCTGGTGTGTATTTTCAATCAAGGTTGTACATAATCCTTTGTGAAAAGGACAGAAAGACGATCATCACCCTCTACTGTCAGAGAGAAAGAGACAAGCTAAATTTACCTTCATTTTATATTCTAAATCAATAGCGAGAGTTTGTACTCTTGTTTCACAATTTTCTGGACACATTTTTTTAATCGCCACTTCATTTCTATGTATGGAGTTTGGCATGTTCTCCTTGTGTTGCTCTACTGCTTTTTAGTGTATGCATGGTTTGTTTGTATCCTTTTGGTATCGGTATGCTCGGTTTGAACTTTTGCAGCTTAACTTGGCCATGCTTAGATGCCGAAATGCATTAGATGCTTGAATTAACCAGCAGGTTAACAGATGTGTAATGGTCCTGTAAAGTACCTGTCAACATTTTGGACACACCCACTGAATATCATTTTTTATTTGTAGGGATTGTTGCATAAGCTTTGTGCGCTACGATGGATTGGCACCCTGTCTGTTACGAGGCTTACCTTAGACGGCCTGTGCTCTCGTGGCGCGCCCCAGTAGCCATTACAGAAGGTCCGGTTGTGTGGGTTATATCCGGCGTCGAATTTATGACAAGATATCAAACACCTGGGGGGTCTACTATAAAAGCACGACCTCCAACATTGCTCGATACTACGTCTTTAAAGAATATAGTAATATAATAATACACTCGGTCTTCAGCTCGCTACGTGACTTTGCGAAAAGCTACGTAAGCGATTACTTATGTTCAGGTGGTAACATCCCAGGGCTTATATTGTCCACGGACGTGTACGGGGGAAACCCCTGAGGTACTTAGTGGTTCAGGGACAGAATCAGGGTTTCTTTTCCCTGTCCCACATCGGCTGGTAACCGAGCCTCACCCGAGTCGGCTTCGAGACTCGATTTGAGATGCGCCCCATTTCGGCTTCTTCGTGCTCTCAAGCTCACACTCGCCCTCTGGCTTTCCAAAGCGCCTCTGCGCCACTCGATTCATGCGTGCACCGATGCCACTGGCTTTGACTAGGATCAGAAAATAAATGATTCATTTAATTGTAATTCATGTATTAATTTCATTTTCACACTATTTCTTACCATTTACCAGACACCCTTATCCAGGCCGAATAACAATTAATACAGTCTTACAATCCAAGCAATTGTGGGTCTTGCTCAGGGACCCAACTATGGCAGACCTTCTGGTCAATAGGCCAATACCTTAACCACTAGGCCGCCACAGTCCCAGAAGCGACCTAGGGATAATTGTATTAAACGTGAGTTTGTACAGGAAGCTTAAGAACAGTTTACCCACTTCTAAATTTCTAATAGGACTTTTTGAAGCAATTGTGAGTGATGTGTTGCAAGCCAAGTCAATTAGCAGAAAATTAAAACTTTGTTTGCATATCTGCACCTCTGTGCAATGCACCAAACGTTTGACAGGTTTTAATGGAATTCTGCCTAACTGCTCCGATATACTGTAATGAAACAAACTGTGATAATTTTGTTTGAGCAATTCTCCTGCTTTATATAGTTGGTTTTATGGCGTTTTTTTTTTTTTTTTTTTTCCTTTTCCTCACAGGCCCATGTTTGAATATTTTTCAGATAATGACTCCAACTAAATGGCAAACACCTCCATTTATGATAGCTAAACCATCCACGTTTGCTAATGACAAAAGCATCCCAGGCCGTATCCACCGGCACAATGACGAGCGCAAATGGCTCAGAACGGTCGCCATGGCAACTGATCTGTTATTAGAGCTTCTTTGCCATAATGGAAGACAGTAATTATACCAAACACAAGTAATACCCAGTTAGGACTAGCTTTATTCATTAACCAATGCTCACTGACACTGTTTACTCTCTTTATCTGTGGCTTTGGGGGTAGTGCTGCTGTTTGGTAAGATCTGATTTCTTCAGTATTTATCACCACAAAATAGACAACACTATTAATACTAATACTAAATATAAAATGCTCTGTTTAGTACTACTGGCTAAATAAAACAAATGAGGTTGAAGGAATGATTCGGCTTGCTACCTCATCAAAACCCATTGCTTTATAACATGAGGTAGATGAGTGAGATGAGATTCATTTCTTGGGATAGAACGTAAAATAAAAATCATGTGTCTGAGAAACTAATTAGACTGAAATTATTGGCTTCTGTTCTTAGATGAACCTACTTGATAATTTTATTTTGTATGTATACTGAAAGAGCTGGTGTTGAGGATTGTGGTAGCCTAGTGGTTAAGCTACTGGACTATGAACCAGAAGGTCCAGGATTTAAATCCCACCTCTGCCAAGCTGCCACTGTTGGGTCCTTGAGCAAAGTCCCTAACCCACCATTGCTTGGATTGTAGGAATGTATCCATTGTACTGACAGCACGGTGGCTCGGTGGGTAGCACCAGTGCCTCACAACAAGAAGGTCCTGGGTTCAATCCCAGGGTGGAGCGTCTTGGGTCCTTTCTGCATGTCCTCCCCGTGTCTGCGTGGGTTTACTTTGGGAACTCTGGTTTCCTCCCACAGTCCAAAAACATGCGTGCTAGGTTAATTGGCATCTCAAAATTGTCATTGACTTGTGTATGCAAAACATCCCAGCTGTGTAACTGGAAAAAGCTGCACGCAGGTCCCAAACCTGGATAAATGGAGAGTGGTGGAGAAAGCAATGGCAAAACTGCTCCACTATCCTGCCAAAATACTTCTTGGATCACATCGATAAAAAACAGAAATGTGTGGAGATCGATGATCCATCAAGTGACCAAGAGTTGACTGCGACTGTACGATTAATCCCATCTCTGGATAAGGGTGTCTAATGTAATTAATGTAATGCACATGGATTTTTAATACTTCATATGACCCCATGGAAACTAAAGTCCCTGGTATGTGCCATATGGGCATATACAGTAAGCAGTTCTCTAACCTGAGAAGGCTTCACATTGTTCAAATTCGTATTTACCTTCACATTTATAGACATTACCAAAAGCTTCAAGAACCCACACCAATTTTAGGCCTCTATGGTACCTGAAATCAGTACTCCCAGAGCTCATTTTGCCTGAGGCAGCGATCGTCTCAGTACATAATTCACTGGTGCTCAATGCTGAGCCACCCTGATTCTATCCTTGCCTCTGGTGACATGAGGTCTGACTAACGGAGTTGTGTTTTTGAGTCCCACAGCACTAGCTCTGGTTCACTGGCAATGTTAAGTCAAGTATTTCCATTCCCTGGTCAATTCCAAGTTGTTCTCCATACAGTTTCCAGTCTCACATTACCACCTGTTTTGTAGGGGTGGGCCCCAGTGTCTCAGTGCTCATTTGGGGGTCCATGGTCAGGTGACCTGCCCTTATCATGAGACAGTTGAACAACATTTCAGTTGTCATTTATTTTGTGTATTAACATTAACATATAGAACAAGGATAATTAATGAAGCCAGTCAGATGAGTTATTTTACAGAAGAAAAAAAGCCAAACTGGATCAAACTGCTCTGAGTTGTGGAATTTCCCCCGTTTGAGCCTGTACACCACTGTACCTGCGGGGTATTTCATCACGATGACTGCTACTATAAGGAATGGTGTTGAGACGAGGTCAGTGCAATATTACTGAGCCTTAGTTTGGCGACGGTAAAGTTGTGTGCTTGTTTGAGCATTTGTATGTTTGTTTCCTCAACACCTTTGTGTAATTACTTATCTGTTCTTGGATTTGCTGTCTGGATGTTCACAGTGTGAACTCGCTTTCATCACCAGCTCTGATTTGAAGGTCTGTTCTGGGCAATTCCTGCCTCGGAAACCTGTGTCTGAGCTGCCCAATAATTACACCAGCAGTGGCTGTTATAGTGATCAGCATCTGTGCTGAGCCTGGCATTCATCCTCTGCTTGTTACTGCCTATTCTGGGTTCTCTACTGTACTTAGTACTGTTAAATAAATTAAATATTTTTTATTTAATCCATAGCCTGTATTATTATTATTTTTTTATTCAAAGCCTGTATTAACTGTGTTTTGTGACACAATGTAGACTACATTAGGTGGGATCGCTTGTGCTTTCTCTCATGAACTGTTACAGATACGTCACTTTATGTAAGGAAACAAGTAGAACCACTGAAAATCCAGAAAAATGAACACAGGGCTACCAGATGCCTATGTGCCCCACTGAAGGCATGTAAACAGCTGATAACACTAGGCTAAACTGTTAAGGATCACTGTGGATGCTGCGTCAAACTTTTCACTTCCACTTGTATTGTTTCTGTTGTTTCCCCAAACATTTAGACATTCAAAGCCCACAAATACTACAAAGACTTTAGTAATAGCAGACCTTGAGCTGTTGTGAGAGTCACACTCATAGCTTTAAAAGTACAGCACTCCATCTCCTGGTGAGCTCTGCCGTTTTACAAACCTGTAGGCGAGGGATAGCAGGCAGCTTTCATATGAAATGCACACCTTGTGAGTTTTTCCTTTCCTTTCTTTTCGGGGAGCCTTCGAAGTCAGCACTACTGATTAAGAGCATTGCAATTCACTGGGACATGTAAAAACTGTGCACACGAGTGGAAATTAGCCTGCGGAGTGTGCAGCAGGTTGCTCAGAAATGCATAGCTCTTCCTTTTTTGCCTCAAATTGCAAAGATAACTCTGAGGCTCAGGGACATTTCATCCTCTCAGATCCTAGGACACTTTGCAGGAAGTGACGACTCACGCATACTGATCAGACCGCAAACTAAAGCACCAGGAATTGTGTCTCTGCAAAACATGCACCAGATTTTTACCAGGGTGTGTTTACATGTCGGGCAGCACAGTGGTTCGGTGGGTGGCACCGCTGCCTCACAGCAAGAAGGTCCCGGGTTCAATCCCAGGGTGAAGCGGCCTGGGTCCTTTCTGTATGGAGTCCGCATGTCCTCCCCGTGTCTTCGTGGGTTTACTCCAGGTACTCCGGTTTCCTCCCACAGTCCAAAGACATGCATGTTAGATTAAGTGGTGTCTCTAATGTGGCCCTTAGTGTGTAGCTGTGTGCGTTACTGTGTGGGTTGCTCCTGCCCTTGTGCCCAGAGTTGCCAGGTGGGCACCGGTTGGCCCGCGACCCCGTGTGGATTAAGCTCAGGATAATGAATGGAAGAATAAACATCTAAACATCTAGTTATGAGATTGTTATAGGACAAGATATTATTGTAATTTAAGGAATTAAAAATGTTATCTTGAACAATTTGTATGATTATTGAAATTGGAGTAAATATCTACAATGGATGAGTTATTAATATCCATATTGTATATTCAGGCCAGTGGTTAAGATGGCACATATGACCTATTTGACTCCCTGTATGGGAAACTGTGTATGGGAATTAGTTATAAAATTAAAATAGAGAATATAATTTCACATCCCACATACATTTAATGTATTTGTTTTATGTTTTAAGGGTATTTTCACAAGAAAACGACATGCGACCGATACATACATACATCACAAATACCGCTGAAAACATGACTGGAATGTGACAATCCACGCAACATCCTTAATGCTAACAGGTTTGGTTCAGGTTTTGCATATTATTTCCATTCTTCATTCAGTTCCTTTGTTTCCTTTTTTGGTTCTCCTCGGCTGCTTTGCTAATTGGGGGTTCGCCCTCAATATACTCTGAGCTTCAATAGGGGTTAGAATTAATGAATGAATACATTATCCATGTAGGACTGAGCCTGATTAACACAAATCCTGTTGTATTTTATGAGCAGGCAGTTTAACGGGATTTCCTTAATCGCCCTGCCTTATCCTATTTTTGTGCTGTGGAAGTTCAGCTGACCACAGCTCAATGGGCTTAAACCATTTCTTTTACTTTTATATCAATAAAACGGTTCATTTTCTTTCATCCTCGGTAACCAGTTTATCTTGGTTTGGGTCATGATCCATGTCCAGAGTCCGGACAGCTCATTAGTTCATCAACTTATTAAAATATTTTCTGAGGGAGGTACTACACATGCCTTTCTATGAGGCGGTAAAAATAACGTGGAGGGGTTGAGGTTAAAATAAAGTCAAAGTCAGTGTTATTTCGGTAGTGCTCAAAGCAAGAAGCCTTGAGAAGATCAAGACTCCTTGGTGTCGAAATTATACTTTGTTAGTTGTCTGATAAGTTTAATTAATAAGTTCATGTTTAAATAATTGGAAGCTAAATATAAAAATGAACAGAGAACATAACATAAAGAACATGTAATAATTAAAATAAAGTCTAATAATATGTATAATATGAGAAAATAAAAATGACAAAGAATTAAAAAAAAGAAAAGAAAAAAAGTAAATAAATATATATATATATATATATATATATATATATAGAGAGAGAGAGAGAGAGAGAGAGAGAGAGAGAGAGAGAGAGAG
>JAVSBV010000103.1:4612994-4626513 GCA_033117975.1 Parotocinclus spilosoma
GACAGTAGAATCAGACCATACTTACAGTGGTGATAGAGAAGGACTCCCACTATTGGTGGGCAGTGGAATTGTTTTGGCATTATGGGAATTTTCTAAGAAATACGTATCCATATTGAGTACATAATGGCCTAATGGTAGTATGACATTAATATGGATTTATAAAGAAATGATACAGTAGAATAAGACCAGACCTGATTCTACTGTATCATTGCATTATTGATAACCCCTGTTTGGGCTGTCATACAAGCCTTATGATAAACTCCTGAGAAATACTCTACAGGAAAATCATTTTGCACAGTGCCTCTTAAGATATGTAAATATATCACTAATTGTATTTAATAGAATTGTATTTAATGTACAAATGATGGAGTATCCCTTCTCAACCATGAGTACTTCCATGCAGCATATCATACAATATTAATATTTACAGGTTTTAAAGTTTGATTTCTAGTCCTGCGCTTCCATATTCCACTTTATAGATTGTGCAGAAAATTTCAGCTCAGTAAATAACAGAAAAGCAGGTCTGCGTTTCTCTCTGCTTTGCGTACGTCGATATGTGGTGAGCAGCAAAATACCGTAATATCGCGCATATAAGCGTATTCAGATTTAAAGCGCGGATGACAAGACTGCGAATCGCTGAAGCGCGTATAGCTTGACCCCGGTAAAACGGGAGACTTGACAGGTATGAGTCAAAGTACAAAAACCGGATAGACATTAGAAAGATCAGATAGATATACTGATAATTTATTATGCTGAACAAATAATGCGAGTTTTATTTTACCTCAAAATATAAGAGCAGTGTATCTGCTGCATGGTTTCTAGGCTTTGGCAGATAAGCTTTTGTTATTTTTACCATTTGCACCGGTTTGTTTCATTTGTACATTTAACTTCTCCATCCCTATCAGGAGTCCCTGCGTCTATCCTCCAACTATGTAATATTAATCGGAAACCTTAGGATCAATATGAATATGCCATCACAACAAAGAAAATGGAAATATTCAAACAACTAATACACATTAACTTGTTATCCGGGTTGCCATTGCTTGTGGTTTGGCACTTTTTAGTCACTAGGTGTCAGCATATCACAAGTTCAAATGCTGTGGAAGTCAAACAAGCAATAAGTAGCTTTACCTAGTATGTACTTTAGGATTTTCCAGGTTGTGTAACAGTTGCACTATGCAGCCAATGAAGTAAGCAATACTCACTATTAGCTATTAGTATACTCAGTACAATCGTTCTAACGTCATAGTTGTGAAATCCATGGTATTTTCGAGTAAACATAAAATGTGATATAGTAAGGAATTGTTTCAAAGGATAAAACCCCACAGACACAGTGTTTGTTCATTGTGTTTTCCATCATTTCATGGTCATCTCAAAGGGCCATGTAGAGAAGACTGTGGTACCCAAGTTGAGGCAGTGTGCGTTTGGAAGATAGGCTATTGATTTTAACTGCAAAGAGCCTCCCACACACTGAGGGAAAAAGGGAGAGTGAGAGATAAAGGAGCGCGAAAGCCACTCCTACATATTTGCACTTTGGCTTGATGATGCTCTGCTCGCTTGGCAATAAAAAAGATCAAATCTAAGCCAGTTGCATTTGTTTCCATTTGAAACTGAGATTTAATGTTTTGCTTTAAATCATTATTATATTCATATATCACTAATCTAAAGGACATAGTCTAGACCTAGTAACGTGTGTAGTAAAGTAAAGTGCAGTAACTTTTGGATGTTTTGACACCACGTGGATGACCTTGAACAGAAAACAGCTTTAATGTGTCACCTCATCTCGTGGTTGCCTTGTCTATTGATGTACATACCAAGTGGTGAAATTATCATGCCATCTGAAATCACCTCCGAATTAAACAAGAAGAAACCATATGTGAGAGCACATTTGTGTTTCTGTTTCAGTAATCAAAAAGCCACTGTTTAGTCTATTTCAAATCACTCAGGCCTGAACTGTGCCTAGTATAAACATGTGGCTTTGAACACCTTGTTTGCAGTGCTGCCCAAGTAAGTTATTATAGCACCTGGTGGTGCCAGTTTCCTGGCTGCCATTACCACAGATTAAAAAAGTAAACTTTGTATTTACTTATTTGTTCTAGGAGTCTTTTGGCTGACTTTTAGACTGTACTTATCCCACAGTCCTGCTAGACTTCAATTAAAAAAGCTAAGTGGTTGATGATAGTCTCTACAGAGTACACAGTCACAGCAGACCCTCCTTATTCTACCCTGGCAAGCAACCCCAGCTCACACTCGCCTACTTCCTAATTTAGTAACAGCCGGGTAAAAATATGTGCTAAAGAATGGGGTCTGGTATGTTAGACTGGCGTCCAAAGGAAAGCAAGGGGTGGGTGGGAGGTGTACTCTTGTCGGCGAACAGAGAGTGCAGTGAGGTGATAGAGACTAGTAGTCTCATACTACCATATTGCAGTAATGCAATAGCAATAATAATAAATAACAAAGACACTCAATGTTGCTACCTGATCATGTTTGGGAATTTGGACTGCTAAACAACTAATGTATTTCCTATCACACTCTTTTGTAGATATAACCTATTTTCCATCATGTTTTAAGTATCTGTGTATTAAACATATAAGCAAGCCTTGGCATGCATTCACTGTAAATGGTATACAAATGTCCTGGGCATGCTCGGGCATGCTTAGTCAGGTTAGAAGCTGCTGGCAGACAGGCTATAAATGCTGCTCACATTTGCAGATGCTGTTTGTAGGTACATATGCTGTGGTAACAGCGTAGTGAATATACAATTGATTCAGACCCTTTCATTTTTTTCACATTTTATGTCAATCTGAGCTCAATACCCCATAATGGTACAACGAAAACAGAATGTTTTATTCATTTATTTATTGATTTATTTTCAAATGTTCAAGTTGTAACATTTTCATATCAATTTTCTTAAAAAAATCAAACAAACAAACAAAAACCTGATCGGTGGGTGTAACTGCAACAGCTGCATTACTTTTCGTTACCAGTGGCCAGTTCACGCTTACGGCTCTAATGACTTAAGGCATTAAGGCATTATGACTGCACATGTAGGCATTATGACTGCACTCAGTAAGAAAGCATATGAGCTTCACTTTTCATGTAATATTAATGACCATGACAAAGCCTTGGGTCGTCACATTTCTTGAGCATCATGTGCAGTCAACCTGGATCTTCACTCAGGAAGTCAATTCCATTTGAAGTCCCAGAGATGTGAGAATAACAATAGGATAAGGCCACATGTTTCGTCTAACCAACGTATGTGGCTTCTTTTCTAAAATAAAAAATCTGTTGCATATCCCAATCTTCCTTCATCCATGAAACTATTGGCACATGTTGAGAGGTTGCCAGTACTGAAGCCACCAGAGACGTGGAGCTTAGATTAAGCCGATGAAGATGCCACAATGTATGACCAGATGTGGAATATTACATTGATCCAGATGTTTAATGCTTTGTCTTGTTATCATCATCTGATAACACAGCCAGAATTAAATGCCCTGGTGAATGGCTTAGATTTGTCAAAAACTAATGAAGAAGTACTTAATTCAAGATTGATTAATGTGATTCAATTCAATGCGTTTATTTGAAATGGGAAATGGGACCATTTATCAGATTTACACTAAACGCTCTGTCAGATCTTGTATTAGCAAACAACCAAGGGTGTGTTTGAACAATTTTAGCTAATTAAATAGTATCAGTAGTAGGAATTATTTTTTTCCAAACAAAGACAACTTAACCATATATACCACACAAAATACATACATGTATGAAGTGATATAGAGGATGGGAAGAAGGATAGGGGAAAGTGAGGGAAAACTAAATGGAAAAAACCCTTATCGTATAATGTTCACAATCTAAACTTTCATGTTTCATTAAAATGGTTGCCAACTCTTTAAAAAAATGTTTGGGTGCAACATTGAGTAGTTTATCCTACATGTTCCAGTTGAGCCACAATGCTCTTAGCTATTATTAGATGATGGCAATATGTGTTTTTTTTCTATTTCCATTTCCATTTTCTTTCCAATCCTGCTTGGTGTCTTGTCAAGCATTATCCCTTAGTACAGTGCTTCCCAAAATGGGGGAATGGACCTCCTAGGGGGCCAGTCTTATGCTGTTACAACTAAAGCAGTTGAGGGATAAGGGCCCAGTGGTGACTTGGCTGTTTTGAGACTTGAATCACTGGCCACATCCAATGCATCCACACCAATGCTGTTAAAAGGCTTTATGTCTGTGCTCCCACATAGAGGAAACTATAGTAACAACCCTCAGAAACCTAATCCTGGATCTAGCAGGATACATAAGGATAACTGAGCTTATGGAGCACTCTGAACTGCACCACATGTTTTGTATATGGATGAAGAGTTTGCCAGTTTTTCTGTAGATTGCCAGGATATGTCTCAACTTCCTCCTCCCACTGTGCTTTTATATGATTCAGGGAAAATGGCTTTACATCTGGTGGACTCTAAAACCTTACCCAGTGCATTACATCATGTAAAAACACTTAATTGTATTTGACTTCATTAAGACGTTTACTGTGACAGATAAGTGAGAGAATATATTATTTTTAAGGAGGTGAAACTTTGCCCTCAAACCATGTTGTGTGTTTGTAATTTTAAGCACTGTACTCGTTCAAGTGGAGACAACAAATGAGTCACTTTTCATTTAAAATCATATAAAAATGATTTGATGAGCATCAACATGATGTCATGCTCCTTCCATGGCATCTCAAATTACAAACGTCACTTGACATTTATAAGGTGTTCTGAGGCAAACCGTACAGGGTCTTTCTTCAAACACAGAATACTAGTTGGTGCTCATCGTAGTGTTCTGGCGAGTGTACATGTAGAACGTCTGAAAATAATACAAAGGAAAAAAAGTACAGGTGTGGATGCAGAAGATCATGCCAACCAAGCAGGATCTACATCTGATACCTCTTATCAGTTGTTTAAAGACCAATGGGAACTGATTCTACAAGTGGAATCAAGTGTAGCTCAAGTTGTTTGGGTTAGAAAATGATGCAGATTGAGGGTTGCGGTGAGCTGACCTCTTTAAAAAAAAGTCAGTTTTTATGTTTGGCTATAGTAGTTGTTTTAATTATTTAAAGTGTCAGTGGAGAATGAACGACCATCTCATCACAAAGTATCAGAAACACAAAGTTATTATTGTATGGGGGAGCATTGAGATCACTGGATGAAACATAGCACAAACCATGACAATCTTACTCACGCCATTGTTGGGTCATTTGGGTAAAAAGCATTCTATAGGCATCCACCAAACTCAGGTTCATTCATTTGAGAGACAAGCATTGATGAGCACAATGCTGGTTTATAGTTGGTTAGTAAATAAATAAAGCTTCTGTAAGCTTTTATGCTTGAAAGTCAGTTGGGTAACTAAAAACAGAAACTGTGTCTGTGTTTCAGCTTACTGTGGGCTGTGAGCTTGTGTTGCCTCAATGCAGTTAAGATGCTCCACATCACAATATAGTCATTTGACCAGTTGACCAGAGCAGATCTAGCAGAACATATGTTCAACAAAATGACTTAATTCTGTGACAGAACCACAAGAAACTGATCACCTTGGTCCTATCTTGCCAGGGTTTGTCTACAAATATGTAATGGATGCATGGTTGCTTTTATGCAATGGTGCAATGACTGAAATGTATGAATTGTGTGAAATTGGTCAATGATTGTGTGGCTCTTAATAGGAAACTAGACAAATCCACTATTAAGACTGGTTTTAAACATTGTTGTTATGAATTGACCTTAATGTTATGAATCAGGTGCATATTTATAAGGTATCATACTGTTTATGACTGTGTTAACTTTTGGTGATTTCTGTCTTTGCTAACCAAAGAGAGTTGATTACTATTCCTGTTGTTAAAGATAGAGAAGGATTGCTTGATGTTATACAATCCATTAGGTTACCAGTCCTACAGTTTTACACCCACTTTCTAAAGCAGTGTGACCAAAACATAGGAAATGATAATATATGGTGTCTGAGTTTGTCTGTGGGAGTACGTTCCACCATAACAGCAATCTATTTAAAAGAACCGTTTTCAGAAGAAACTGGTTGGAGCTGAGTAGGAGAGATTTTGAACTTTTTTCTCACCATGCTACTTCTCTGTTCTACATAAATCAACACTCGGCTGGCTGTTGGCTGAGATGTCTAACAAGGCTGAGAGACATTTCTGATTTGCACATTGCAGATTCCTTTATTCCTTGATTTAGTTAACCTACAGTATAGGAGTGATAGTGATGAGTTGATGATGGTGTTATAATATGGCTTTTTTAATTATATCATCAAGCATCCTGTTGTTTCATGTACATTTTGGCACAAAAAAAATTAATAAAACAACAGACATATAAAAATGTCAAATGCAGCAAAACTCAGGATGAAGTTATGTCTCAGGTAGATATGTAAATGATTACATGTGTGGTCTGATTTTATGCCACAAAAGGCATAACAATGCCTCTTCACTGCTCTATAAAAAGGCTCTCAGAGGTCACTTTTGGTTTGTGTACCTCTTGGTGAGAGACTGTTGACTGCTAGACATGCCTCTATGACGCGCTCAAAGACATAACAGATTGTGAGAGAGAGTGCATCACTGGACTAAGAGAAGCAGGAAGCGTTTTGATGAATTGCCTGCCATCTCGGACATTCTAGCTTAGCTTTTAAGAGGAATTGTGGTTCTGCAATGGCAAGCACACATGGGGAACAGGGTTCTGACAGCCCAGACAGATCACCAGCAGTAGTATTGTTTGCTCAGACCAGAGGCAGCTTAACAGGGTCCTAGAGCCTCATTTTAAATATACAGTTTTCTTCAATACGTGCATCCCCATTGACGTACTGTATATCATCATTACATTCACACATATAAAGCTTCAGTTGATTTCAGCAACTCATTCTCGGTGAGTATTGTTTTTTTTGTCAATGGAAGTATTTACATAAATAGTAAAACCCATAAAGATATTTTGAATTCAGACATTTTTACATCTTTATATTGGTTCAACTCAACTTTATATCTGACATCTCTACAAGTTTGCATGTAAAACACCTATGCAAAATGTGTCATCATAATGATATTCTCATGTTACACTTTAACCGCTGATAATAACACCTTGAAGTGGCAAATAACACCTTGCTTTCCCATGGCCTAGCGTCGATGGAGGCAAAGAACTTTGCTTGTGGTTAAGTGTACCACAACACAGCATTTTATAAACAATTGATTTGTTATAACAACAGGGGCTGCAGCATATTCTAAAACACCCATCCTTTAGCTTTGCAGTTTAACTAAAGCCACTTCATCTATAAAGTGTGAACACACAGATCTATACAGATATAAATACACATTTACAGCATTTAGTAGATGCTCTTATCCAGAGCGACTTACAATTAATACAGTCTTAGTCTGAGCAATTGTAGGTTAAGGGCCTTACTCAAGGACCCAACAGTGGCAGCTTGGAAGAGGTGGCTTTTGAACCCTGAACCTTCTGGTCCATAGTCCAGTATCTTATCCACTAGGTTACCACAGTCCACATACATACTGTATGGAATTTGTACACATTTCAATAAGCCTGTAGAGAACCTTGAACATAATACATTATTTATCCTGCCTTGAATTATCATTCACACACACCAGCCTTTTCCATATTTTGTATTGGTACATCCTACAATTGAAATAAGCTTAAATGATGATAATGCTCACCAAAAATAGGGGATATTTCATTAACGGATATTTCATTTTGAAATATCCCTGCATTATATTTTTATCTTCCTCTACCTTAACTACGGCACTGCTACAGTCCCACATTGCTGTGAAAACATTACATGTAGGTGCAACCAATCAGCCACCAGAAGTTCCCCAATTAATAAAATAAATAAAGTTCACCTGTGCGCAGATGAAGTGTCAATAGATCTTACTCTTAATATGCTTTGTTCTGGAAGACCAGAGTTTATGAAGAAATGGAAAGAATATGGCACAACCTTGACTCTGTGTACACAAGGACATCCTTTAAAGGTCAGTGACCAGTTATAGAGGACAATAATCATAGAAGCGACCAAAAGACCAAAGGTTGGTTTGTAACTGAAATGTGAGAAGCTGTGCACATGACGACTCTTTTTCAGACACTCCTCAAAGCTGGGCTTTCTAGAAGAGAAAAAGCCATTAGAAATCACCAAAAGGAATGTTGGATACTCAGGAGAAAGTCTTAATGACAGGTCTTTATGAATATGATGGCTCTGTAATATAGTTGAGGCATTTTTACATTGTTTTACACCATTTTACACATTATTTTTTAAATATACCTTATATTCAGTACAGAAATAAAAAATATCCCGATCCATTGGAAACCTTTAGTGTCTAATTAATAAAAACAGTAAAGTGTGTACAGATAATGTTGTTTTATATCTGTTGGGGAGGTAAAATGCATTACTATACAACTATAGACTATAAAAATAACTAAATACAAAATACAAAAAATTACTTAAATGCACAACACTGTTTGCTTCAATGTGATATTTTATTTTTTTATTTAAAAGCCAACCAGTTTAGTAAGGTATACAATAATTTGTTATACGTCAGAACACACTGGATAAGTTCTTCAAATGTTGACTGGAATTTAGTTAAAACTTGTTTTTACAGTATTATGCTTCGCATGCTGTGTACCTATACATTGTGTTGTAGATCGTTTTGAAAAACTTGATTGCAAATTTATTTTTCAATGAACAAAGTTCGTAAGCAACAGTAGTTCTTGTTTGTACGTTCGCTATACGTGTAATAAGGGTTTAATAAACATTTAATATTTTACATAGCACGTCCCGTCTTGTAACATGGGGCATGTTCATTTAATCGAACCAGCCAGTTATTATGACCAAAACAATCAGCTCCTGATGTGGTCCCATTAACCGGAATCGACCGTATATACTTATTAGATGGCTATTTCCACAAGTTAATGATTCATCCAAGAATCACTTCAGATATTACAGGTTTTTTGAATTGTTATTAATTTAAGGCCCTTCCACATTTGAATCTCATTTCTGCATGCTTGTCTTCATTTCTGTCCTCATATAAAGACGAAGGAAATTAATACAAGGAACTAACGCTTTACCAGAAGAAAAATAAAAGAAAAAGAGTTGAAGAGTTCTTGTCATCATATTAAGTATGTCATATCTTGGTATTTGGACAATTGGACAAATTCAACTGTCTGTCTTCTTATCAATTCTATTTGTTAGATTGATTGGTCTACCGGTACTCAGTCAGCCTGGAAGGTACTAAATCTAACAAACAAACTGCTGATTTATACATTGTCAGTGAACACATAACATCACACTGATTGTATAGATTCATTCATAAACCTTTGACCTAAATGTGTGTTCAGGTTAAGTTTTTTTTGTAGCATAAATATTTATTACGCATGTATAGGCAGATGACATTCTGTTGATGTCTCCATGAACAGAAAGTCACACAGATTCTACAAAGAAGTTAAAAATGAAATTAATGCTGTTTTTAATGCAGTTATTGATTATTTGCGCAATTGTTACACATTGGAATTAAAAACAAGTTTGATCACTTTGTCACTCAGTATCCCTTCTGGGAGATAATCAGAGGCTAAAAGTGTTTTATTTTTATAAGGATTTTTTCCCCATGCTTGCTTTGGATTCCAACCACTTTTCAGGTTCATCACTGCACAACACTTCTGGAGGCTTAACAAGTATTTGCAGCAAGTATTAAGCTTGGAACTGTCCACATTTGATCTGGATTAAATCTTAACAAGTCAATTAAGTTCTGAGATCTTACAAAGGCCTCAGCAGTGGATCATTTGGAACGGTGAATGGTATGTTTTATTTATGGAATGTTATGTGTTCTAAAATTTTGGAAAATGAGAAAAATACTGAGTATGCTTTACAATATGCAGAAACACACACTTTCTTATCCACTCGATCCTGTACAGGGCCACCTAGACAAGGTGCCAATCCATCATAGGCCCTATGCAGAAGCGAGGTTGTGTTATGTAATTTGATTTAGAAAATCAACAAAACATTCTTTGAATGCGTTTTTTAAAGTTCATGTAGTCCAGCAATATAACATAGTAAACAGAAACTATGAAATGTCAATGTGGTGGAGAATTTTGTTGAGAGCAAGAAACAGCATTCGGCTTCTACTGTCTTGATCTGATTCAGAGAATCTAGTGTTTATACTGTGAAATAATTTAATTGGTTTAACACTTTATCACTAAAAAGTATTTATATATGTCACCGAATGTGAAGTAAGGCCTTCACAGCTGCTTCACTTCTGATAAAGAGCATATTATATGTATGTGATAAATGTTTCAAGGTGGTTTGTGAACATGACAAAACACTTAAGAATAACTGAGCAAGTGATTTAGCCAGGGGCAGTCATCAAGCTAGCAGAAACTGCCTATGCAATGGCTGCAGCAGCATAAGCTGGATTTAACTATCCATAAGCTTTATTCCGCTCTGGCAGGATGAGTTGATAATGCTTTCACATTCAAATGCGAATTGTGTGTTGTCCAAGACTAAGATTGCTTGGAGTGGTGTTTATCTCTTAAAACCATGGCCTAAATTTTGAAGTATAAACAGAAAACAAATGTCCAATTGTTTCAACACCAAGGCTTTTAACTCCCTCACTAGTTCCGTGTGAAAACGAAAAACTGTGAAAAAATGATGGCATACTCTCAAGGTATTATTGACAGAGTTTGCACAGACGGAACCAGTGCAAACCAATAATCTCATTTGGTTCATTCTGTGTATATAAATTCCATTGCAATTAAACACGCTGGTGAGGGAGCAAAGGTTATGAATGTGAAAATGGTGTCAGTAAATGCTGTGTGTTTGCTGAAGCAGGGATAGCCAGTGGATTCTACAGTTAAGGAATTTCGATTGAAGGTATTGCAGTTTTGATTTTCATTTGTTCTTTTGGTTCCTATCTTGATAATGATCAGCATTGTTCACTTTTAAAGTAGCACTCTGGTCATCCTATGCTATTATGGCTAATGCAGCCAGAGTGTTATACTGCATTTGGGTTTATAATCTCTATAATTTTTTTTTTATATTCCTAACTACATATTTTGTTTTCTATCCAAACTGTTCTTCCATCAGCAGTTCCACTCATACCTTTACTCCACCTCTTTTCTCCTGTTGACTAAGGATTTCATTCCACAAATACTGTTACCTGCTGGAGGTCACAAGAATCTACAGTGACTTTCTACACTGGTTTAACTAATGCAAAGAGACTCACTCATCGTCATTATCACATTAATTGGTTTATTTATTACATATATATTATTGTATTATACGGGATGTCTGTAAAGTAAGTACCACTTTAATTCATTTTTTCTCACCAAGCAACATACATGAGAGGGTCCTTTAAAATTTACATGTAGTACAAGTCACCCAGGTTTTTTCAACATTAGCGATCAATGCAGGTATTAACAATATTAAGGTGGTCGTGACTTTATAGGCTCTAATTTCTATATACCCTATTTTTTATTAAATTCTTTGTTTACATTATTCTATAGACCTTCTGTAGATTCAAACTATTAGATATTACATATTACATATTAAGATCTACTCTGCCCAAGGAGGCTGGCTACCGTTCCCATAGGCTTGGTCATTTGCGGCATAGATATGTGCAACGCTGATTTTGTCAAAAGTACTATAGAAATAATCACTACTTTGACTTTGAACATGCCACTATGGTTCATGTTGTGATCAGGAACTTACGATTTTGGAATCAAAATCAACATAAAATGCCTCATCTTTGTCTTCATTAGGCTTCATTAAATTCATGACTCAATGAACTCTCAGTGCCAGATTAAAGACTCATTTTCACTTTCCTGTCCACAAGTGATCAAGGCAGCCATTTCAAATATAAACCCAGTTTTTGATTTTGTTATAAAAAATAATTTCAATTAATTGAAATAATATTCTTTGGGCAAAGCCACACACTGTTTAACATGACCAAGGACACGTGTATTTCTAAAAGACAAAGTATCCCAGCATGCTTTATCAACAAATCCAAGGTTTTGCATGTTCACTAATTATTATTTCACTTATCCAACTGCTTGTTTGAGTTTTAATAGAATACATTTAAACGTTTTAAGAGCCATACTTATAATTAGCTTAATCAATAAAGAAAAACCTGTCAAGGATTTTTTTCGTGCAGGCTATATTATTCTCTTTCTCTAGCAATAGTGGCACCCTGATTCCTAGCCTACTGTTAAGACACCATAAGAATCTAATATGAAAGATTTATGTATAGTTGATATTAATTGGCATTACTTCGGTAAATATACATTTATTATTTATATTTTATAAATGCACCATAGAGTAAGGTTCACAAGCAACTATTAAACAATTGAAAAAAATGACACAGAGTAAAGGAGTGCCTCTCATTTGTTCCTTGCCAGCTTGACTAACCGTCTGCATGGGGTTCTTTGACCTTTGAGGCTCCTCTGCAGTCTTGCTGTGGGTTGGCAGGGGTCGTGTGATGCAGGGGTATCAATAATGGAAGAAAGGAGCCCACCCTGCCTCTGGGCTGCTATATGGGTCAGACGAGGCTCTCTGTGGATGCAGAGAGATTGATGACGTTTGCCTGGGATAGTGCCTGTGCTCCAGTGCCAGCACTGTAAGCTCGCAGTCAGGATCCCTACACTTGCTTTCCCTTGGTCCCCCTCCAGCACCGCACGGCCTGGCACTCTTCAAATGACCTTCACATTTTTTTTGTAAAGAAATCAAAATCACCAAAGGAATGTCTTAAGTTATTTTTACCTTCTTTTAATTTTTGTATTGGATCAAACTATTAGCTATTGTGTATTTTAATAAAATGTAATAAAATGCTAATTTGATGTCAGCTATTGTGCATCCAGTTAATCAATGTTGACGCTGATAAGGAAGATGTAGTTGCTGAACTTGAATGAATGAATGATTGAACAAATAAACTCTGATCATGGTTATCTCCCGTGGTTTTCTTTAAGGGTGTGTGGGTTTTCCCCAGGAACTCCTTTCCCACAGTCAAACCTTAGTCATTTTTTGTAGGTTCACTTTTGAAATGTTAAAGGGATAGGACAAATTTTCACTACCCTGGTGATATCATTAATGTATACTTTCTAATGGTAGTTGGGACATAAGCATTTAAATAAAGTTTTCTTTTGACCCTGAATAATACACTTCTGCTTATACATGAATTAGCTTAAATTATTAACTATACTATAACCCAATGTTCTAAACAATTTCTAAACTGCCAGTCAATCCACAAACAATGTATTTAAATACAAACCGGATTCCAAAAAAGTTGGGACACTAAACAAATTGTGAATAAAAATTGAATGCAATGATGTGGAGATGCCAACATCTAATATTCTATTCAGAATAGAACACAAATCACAGATCAAAAGTTTAAATTGAGAGAATGTATCATTTTAAGCAAAAAATATGTTGTTTCCAAATTTCATGGCGTCAACAAATCCCAAAAAAGTTGGGACAAGGCCATTTTTACCACTGT
>JAVSBV010000103.1:4635023-4651209 GCA_033117975.1 Parotocinclus spilosoma
TTTTCCAGAGCTGACTTCTCACCTGGGATGGGGTGAATACCAGACTGGAGTGTGGGTCATCAGCAGAGCCATCTGTTGATAGCCGTGAGTTGGATGGGGGTGGTGTAGGTGAGAACGAGTTTGAAGAGGTAGGTGTGATGGAGGGGTGAGGGGAACATCCAGGTAGTGCCAGACAGGGAGATTCCAGCAAAAGTGCCTGTGTTGTAGGGGGGGCGGTAGGTGATCAAACCTATTGAAGAATAGATTGAGATCATTTACCCACTTTTGGTCCCCCACTGCCTGGGAGTCTGATTTCCTGCGGCCTGAAATGGTGTTCAGGCTGCTCCAGACTCCTCGCACATTGTTCTGCTGCAGCTGAAGTTCCATCCTCCTCCTGTAGCTGGCTTTCCCCTCCCGAATCTTTCTCCTCAGCTCCCTCTGCACAGCTTTCATCTCCTCTTTGTCTCCAGATTTATAAGCCCTCTTCTTCTCCTTCAGTAGAGCCTTAATATCAGGGTTAATCCATGGTTTGTTATTGGAGAAACACCGGACGGTCTTGTTGGGTACGGTGTTCTCCACACAGAAATTAATGTAGGATGTGATGCAGTCTGTGAGACCATCAACATCCTCCCCATGAGGATCACAAAGTTCCTCCCACAGTGTTGTGCTGAAACAGTCCTTTAAAACCTCTTCAGTCTCATCGGTCCATTTCTTCACTGTACGAGTGACGGCTGGCTCTCTGTGTACGAGTGGTCTGTACACAGGCAGAAGATAAACCAGATTATGGTCAGCGGTGGGTGCTGGGTTTGAATTCTGCTCACAGTTGAGTGCAGGAAGTCACAGGCAGTGTTAGCGTTAGCAGACGTGGGAACATATGCATTTATCACGATAACATGCGAGAACTCCCTCGGCAGGTAATATGGCCTCATGCTAACGGCTAACAATTCAATGTCTTTACAGCAGATTTGCTCTTTAGTAGTGATGTGATGTTTTGTTCCAATTGTGTCCTGTTGCATTGGTTATTCAAACAAATAATTGCATTTATAGTTAGAGAAATAACCAAGATACACAATCCACAAGATAATGACCCTTAACACACTGCCAAAAGTACAGTTGAGTTCATCAAGGGTGCAATTGACCTGTTAAAGACCAACTGAAAGACGTTGGGTCAGTGGGTCACAGGCTTAATGCAAGTCTTGCAAGCAAAGGACTGGCAACTAAATATTAAGTATTATTCCATTAAATCTATTTTAAGCTGATCTGTTCCAGTACTTCTGGTTCAGACAAAAGGTGTTATCTTTTGAACTATGTATCATAGCCAAATCTAAATACCTGAAAATGTTGAATAGCTCAAATGTTGATTCTATATCTCATATGCATCTTTTAATATCAAGCCTAAATGTTTTCAGTCTACAGCAGAAGTAAAAGTACTTGCCAAACTGTTCCAATACTTGTATGTAGAGGTTTAAATTATTTAAAAGGTGATACTGCATTGTCTGTTGTGCAAATAAGTGTTCTTCAAATGGACTCATAAACTCTTACATTTACATTTTACATTTACAGCATTTAGCAGACACCCTTATCCAGAGCGACTTATAACTCATACCACTCTTGGTTGTGTGCAGCCAATGAGGCATGTTTATTTATGGTTATATTCCATCATGCATGTTTATATTTTGGCCCTTTTTCTGTTTGTGCTTATAACTAAACACCCCTGGTCTTGTGTAGTTACTGGAAAGATTGATTTGTATTTAAATATATACAGTCGATTCCGGTTAATGGGACCACATCGAGATGCGATCGTTTTGGTCCTAATAACCGACACAAATTTTTGGATTTCCTGACCTTTGTTAAAAGCATAAATTCTCCCGGGGATCCCAAAAATCCTTCCATAAATCACTGATCTGCTTTTGCAGTGGCTAAGTGTCGACTTTTTTGTAGTAAATGGAAATTTTAGGCAAAGACCTGTAGGTGGCAGTAGAGGGCTGGGGAGAAACTCTGGAGTTTTCGGGTGATGCCAGAGACAAAGAGTTTCTTCATGGATATTACATACTGTACACGGTCTTTGGTCCGATTAAGCGGAATTTTGGTCCAAATAAGCAAATAACATTACACCTATTTAATAGGATCTGTTTCGGTACTTTAGGATTTGGTCTGAATAAGCGGCTGGTAACATTAACCGGTGGTCCAATTAACCGGAATCGACTGTATTTAAGCTTTGATGCTGTTTGAACGGTAGTGTTCCACTCATGTTTTCATCAATATCTCTGATGCCTTTATGTAGCTGTCTTGTGAAAATTCCCGTTGTTACAGTTGCACAAAAGGGCTATGTGACTATGGTAATGTCTAGGCAACAACCAATTTCAATCAATGACCAATCAATAAATGGCACATACCTGTATTGCATCTCCTAGCTTCCAGACTGAATTCAATGAAGTGATAACAAAATTGCATACTTTTCAACTTTTTTTAAATACTTTCTCATTGAGGATTTTGCAGGTTAGAGAGATTTTAAGTTTTTTATCACAGCAACTGGAGGAGCATCTTAGACTCTACTTCCTAGTGTGGTGAAATGTAATTGGAGCATATTGCATGGAAATGTTTCTACTTTTTGTGTGCTGTCTGTTCTTGGCTAGACTACTTGGCAGCATTTAGCCAAACATGATGTAGAATCAGAGAGGGACGAGCTTACTGTTTAGGTTTGGAGGCTGAATCAAGTACTGTGTGTACTGGATTACACTAAGCCTTTGGCTAAATATGAACAGTGCCTTAGCAAACAAATAATATCTGTTTCTTGTACTCTCATTTAACAAATACACATATACTCATCGTATCTGGACACTTAGTGGCATGTGTAGCATTGTACATATTCTCTTACTTATTAAAATAAGCTTTTGACACGATCAGTAACAAACTCTATGCTGATGTACTTATACATGGCTGATAGACCTTGTATGGAGTGGAGTCTGCGGGGATGGTGTCCCTGTTGTGGATTCATGTTTACCACTTTGTTCCTCAGGTTTTCGCCCACAGAGAGGTGCATGCCAACATGGCTGCAGCACACGAATCCCCCCTGAATCCAGCGCTAGCTGTAAACAAACTGCAGGTAGATTCGATTGTCCCCCTAACTCCCTCTTTGTTTTCCCTCTAGTTTTTTTGCCCACTCCCCTAAAGTAAACTAACAGACAAATCTTATCTGATCTTTCTTTGTTAAAACATATCCAGCTTTTGTATCCATGCTAAGATATAGTGGACCACTGAATTGCAACTAGCATATGTGATACAGTTTTGCTGGTCCTAATGTCTATCACAGAATAAGAGATTCAGTAATTTAAATTTAATAGATTAATGTGACTTTTCAGTGCCTCACTGCCACAATTTTCTCACATTTGCTGGATCACATTTGATATGTGTGGTATGATGGAGCTCCAGCTAGTACTGATAGTCATCTCATGAGCTTGATTGATGCTCCTTTTCCAAGCATGGACTCGAATTGTCTTGACAACTAATTGAAAGGGCTTAGCATGGGCGTTTCCTTATTAGATGTTGTTTTGGGGCACAGACACTATCACCTATCACAGCCTTTTAATATAAGCCTGTTAACGCTACAATACATTAAGTGATTTAATACTAAAGTGCTTTTTACTAATATGAGAAACTAAGAACAAATCAACACTAAAGACTGTTTATTGTTTGCATTAATGTTATTTATGGTAATGTATCTAATGGCTTTGCCAGTTTATTGCATGCCTTTACTTTAGTAGTCTAACATTCCTACTTTTTGTAGGAAAATTGAAAAACCTAAATGTATTTTATGTGGTGTGTCCTGCAGTTCTGTTGAATAATCCAAGATAAAATTGACTTTTTACCGCCATGATTTTAGTGAAGCGCAGCAACATTTTACTGGGACATGTGCCCCATTAAAGTGGGTCTGATGATGCCCCTGATTTTTATGGGTGGCTATGGCACCCCAAGCTAGGGGTCAGTCAGAGGCTTCGTCCCATGATAAGATATCATTGGGTCACATGGACTGGAAAGTTGTCCTAACATTAATAAATATCTTTCAAAGGAATATAACTTAAATAGCAATTATTTACCCCTGGGGCTAAGGAGCACAACAACACACACATACACATACACACACACACACACACACAAAACCAAGAACTGTGCTGACCACCAAAACATTAGTTTGTGTGAACCCTCGGTTTCTGTTAAGGAGTTTTGCAAAGTGTGCTAACACTTCAGCCAATTTGGGATCACAGCTCATGGCAAGAGCCATGTCAAAGTATGTGCTGATGGAGCAAACAGATTCAAACCGTCCAATAACAGAGTTCGCCGTTTTTGGTGTAAGCAGCTGTGCCATTCATTAACAATGACACCTGAGCTCACTTATCCCCTCGATTCAGTCAGTCAAGTGCAATAGAAGTGTGAGTCAATGCATGCAGACAAACTGTTATTTTAAAGTAATCTATGATAGATCTAGCATCACTTGGAAATTTGGCCAATGTACACCTTACCTTGATATCTATAAAAATAAATAAATAACGGCATGATAATAAGAAAGGAATATTTTATTGAAATGAGGAAATCTGCTTTTTTTCCTATTCATTGCTCTGATCCTCTTTTGGCTGCCTTCTCCCCTGCTTTCTCTCAAATCTCAAATCCTCACCATTCATGGTCTGGATGAAAGTGAACATGTTTTATTGTAACATCATTGTCCATGTCTAGCGCAGAGGGAAAATAACATGAGTTTAAGCAATGACTTGCAGATGAAACCGTGTGCATTTAAGCATTAGCAAAAAGTTAATTACTTTTACAAGGGCAGCTACAGTTCTGGATCTGGCTTACTTATAATAGTAGAAATGAGTTACTTAGTAAGAAAATAATTACTTTGTGTGTAAGTAATGTTCATGATTTAAGGGGCACTAAATAAGCAAAATATGGTTGTAAATGACTTAAGATTTGGGTAATTAGGGAATTAGTATAAAGATATTTATGGAGTTTGTCCAGACAAGCCAAGCCGCATTTATTTATGTAGTGCTTTTTTGTACAAACTGGAGGGCTAAGAAGAAAAAAGAGACTCAACCTTCTTCGACAGCTTAGATCTTATACACTAAGCAGAACCATTATTAGGTACAAGTTGCCAGTACTCGGTTGGGCCCCCTTTTGCTTTCAAAACAGCCTTAATTCTTTGTGGCATAGATGCAACACAGTGTTGGAAACATTCATCAGAGATATTGTCCATACTGACATGACAACATTATGTAGATTTGTGGGCTGCACATACAAAATTTATTTCCTGCTCTATCACTTCCCAAAGGTGCTCTACTGAATTGAGGTCTGATGATTGTGGAGGCCATTTGAGTAAAGTGGACTCAGTAATCCGTTTGAGATGATTTGAACTTTGTGACATGGTAAGCAAGGCGCTAAAAGTGTGGCAAGAAATTTTACACGCAGCACTGAACCACCACCACCAACCTGAACTTTTGATGCTAGGCAGGATCAAAGTCGGACTCTACCATTTGACTGTCACAGTAGAAATTGATTTATCAGACTAGGCAACGTTTTTCCTTTTTGTCTAATTTTGGTGAGTTCATGTGAATTTTAGCCTGGGTTGCCTGCTCTTAGCTGACATGACTGGCACCCGGTGTAGTCTTCTGCTACTGTAAACCAACTGGATCAATTCAGAGTGATTCAGTGTGTTGTGTGTTCAGAGATCATATCAACCCGTTCTTCCTATTTTCCTCTGACATCTGGCCATAACATTTTTGCCTAGAGAACTGTTGCTCACTAGATACTGTATTTATTAACCATTTAAACCATTCCCTGTAAACCCTAGATATGAATGTGTATGAAAATCTAAGTAGATTAGCAGTGTCTGAAATACTCACACCAGTCTTTCTAGCACCAACAACCACAATGCATTCAAAGTCACTTAAATCACATTATTTTCCCATTCTGATGCAGGGTTTGAACTTGTAGGTCATCTTTACTATACCCACATGTCAAAATGTACTGAGCTGCTGCCATGTGATTGAATAATTAGATATTTGTGTTAAGGTGCAGTTGAACAGGTGTAGCTAATAAAGTGAGCAGTAGAAGACAAATAGAAGATTTATGATAAATAAATAATGAGTAAATACACACAGCTAAAGAGAATACACAAAAGAGGTGTAATTTAGTTTAGTATAAGTGCAGCCACTATAGGTTTTCATGTCATCTAGAAGGTAATAATAGTGGTGACGTGGCCTGGTCAAGCCAACTTGTGGTAATGTGATGTGGTCTGAACAGAGGTGTCAGGGCTGCTGGAACAGGTGCTGAAATAACAGAAGCTAACACAGCCAAGAGGGATCCCATGAGACATCGGTGTCCTGCCTCTCCTTGTCAACAAGCTGAATGATTGTATGTGAGAGGCAAGATGACAGCAAGCTAACATCACCACAAAACTCTATGACATTGAAACCCTGGCTCTGACTGTAGTCTAAGGTAGTGTACAAGCCCCACCAAGGTTCATGGAGGGCTGGAAGCTAGCATAGCCCATAGGCCCTGCATACACAACTACCCTTAAGCAGGTTGTTTTAACTGGTCAAAGCGCACAACAGTGCTGGCAGGTTACAAATAACTCCAGATTTTAGACCCCAGATTCAGAGCAAGTCAGTATAAAGGGACCAGCTGAAAGCATCAAAAAAAATTTCTCAATGAAGACTCGACGATCATCAGTGTGTAAAAATCCCACACAAAGTTGGCTAGGTTGTTTTATAACTGAAGGTGCATATATGAAGGACATATTTCTTGCCCTTCCCTCTACAATGACGTTTTAGTTCTAGGACTTGTTCGTGAAGAGCAAATTGCATGGTAAATGACTTTTGTTTGTCAATGTGGGCATTCCGAGTGATTTAATTCCCGGCAGTGTTTGAGGTTGCGTCATGTTAGCAGAGAAAAATGTTTATACTGAATGCAAGCTGCTTTGCATGAATCAGTTGAACGCAAGATCATTTTTTTTCCAAATGGAAAATCAGTCTATAGCAGTGCAACAAAATTAGAATACCTCCTCTACGTTATTACCTGTCTTGTGATACTCATTCAGTTTTCAAATTGTAAAGCACAGTTGCTGGTTTAAGGGTTATGGGTTAAAGCAGGACTATGAAACATTCCACAATATGTTCGTGTCATCAGCAGACTGCGATAGCAGTACTTTATACAACACACATGATAAATGTCAACTTGTTTCTGAAAAAGAGACTTAAGTTTTTGTGCCACACTAGGAACTGTCGAGCTAATTCCTAATTTTGGTGCTGAAAAGAAGTGCACATCATATTTGAACACACCTTTTTAAAAATAACACTGAGATTTGGCCTGAAGTGGCAGAAATACACGTGTTGTTTTTTACTCGTGCATAAAATACGTGTTATTAAAGGCACGTTAAAAATGGCAATAAAAAGTAAAAAAGCCTTTTTACCTCAATTTTTGATACAGGATTTTATTGTTTATTGAGGGTAAGTGATAAACATACATGGGGGAACATACATTTCTAATTGAATCATCTGCAAAAAGCATACAAATAGTATTGCCATCTTTAACTAACCAAAGCAAAAACAAATCTCTCATAACTAGACATGCAAATAATATTCAGTAATACAATATTTCATGATATTTAACCCAAGCAATAGTACTCAACAACTTCTTAAAACACTGTCACTGTATATTAGTCAAACAAACTGCAGCTTTACTATTATTTTATAGCAGTTATTGTAAATACTACACTACACTACTTTTTTATTTGAAAAAAATATTGCAAATAAACATAATTTTAATATAGCTTTAAAACTCTAATTCCTGGTGTACCTGCTTTCCAAAAGCTCCTTTAAGTATTAAATTACAATAATAATTTTGTTATTGTATATTTAATTTCGTAGTGCACAACAAATACCTAAAAATGTTTTTTCAAATTAGAAAAGTAGGTACGGTATGGAAAACACAAATAACGGAAATACAATGTGTTCCTTACGTTTACTTTGAGCCTTATTTTATTGCAGACAGTATAAACCTGATATATTTCTATTCTATTTCTATTTTTTCTCTGGTAAAGTTAATTTCATTTGTTAATAAACATCCATTTCTGGATTTCAGGTCTGCAACTTATTCAAAAAAAGTTGGGAAAGGGGGAATTTAGAGCTAGTAATGAATTGAAAAAAATACCTCATATAAATTGTGATTACATACAGGTGACGCCAACAGGGGATTTGTAATCATGATTTGGTACAAAAGCAACAAATGTGTGAGAAAACGATTAAAATGTAAAAGAATTTAAAAAAAAAAAAAAAAAACTTTTTTAATATGTTTTTTTGGATTGTCTTTTTTAAATATACAAGGATGTCCCTGGAAAAGATTACATAATTATTTGTGTTTTTATTTAATTCCTAGCCTTACATTGCCCCCACCCCTATTTTGAAATGTGTTGAAATCAAAGAATGCATATGTTTATCAACAAGAGAAATTATGTTGATCAAGCAAAACATGACATATCTCTGGTTCAAACTGTGTGCATTGAAACAAAAGACAAAATAAATGTAAGTGGCTCTTTTTTAATTGGATTTTGCATGCCATTTCAACTTTTTTGGATAGTAGTGATGCAGTACTTTTACTGTTTTTTCTTATTTGGATTTATAATGTGACAAAAATGATTGACATCAGCTGAGAATAACATGAGACTAATTTAGACATAAAAATAGTGCTTGTTGTTGCTAGTATGGAGAAGAAAAAGTGCATGGTAATATAATTTCTTTCCCACAGAAAGAGATCCCACAGTCATAAGATGAAAGAAGGCGAAGTTTAATCCCAATTTATAGAACAACCCCTTTGTGACCTAGAGCAATATTGCCCATTTCCTTTTATTTTTTAGAGCCCTTGGTCTGACACCTGAGGAATAGAGCGTTACAATTTTACCACAGATTATTACTGGGTATATATGATATTTCATAACCTCTTGATTTCCTAATTAAAATGGGTACTAAATTGTTCACGGGTTGGAATTCTCATCAAATTCTAAACCTTGCACAATTCCATGGCTTCTCGCTGCTGCTCCTGTCTTCAGTAATATTTCATTCTTGTGGGGCTGAAAAAGGATCCCAAGGTTTTTTTGTCTTAAATGCCTGCAGGATTTCCTTTTCTTAATCTCCAATGATTAGCCTTTGCCACTAGGTCCAGGTCATTAATTCCATTCTTATTTTCAATGAGTGACAATAATCTTTGCTCACTGGGCATGTCTAGCTGGCTCCATTCGTCACCATGTCACATGGTGTCTTGTGCAAAGGGAGAAGACAAGGGCCATTTATCTAGTGAATGTGCCGGAGAAACTGCAGAACTGGCAAAAAAAACACACACAGAGAGGATTCGAATGGATTTCGCAGATGTAGTTTCACTTTGTCTTGGATGTTTATGATGGTTCATTCATTGTACTTGGAATTCTGAAAAATCCAACCTTTAACTAAAAAATGTGCCACACAGTTGTCTCTGTCAAGCTGAAATCCCCAGTAGGCAAGACAAGAACATTCTTGTTGATGTGCATAAGATAAACACACCTAACTACAAGGTCTATGCAATAAACATGATGTTATGCTTTCCAATAAGGAAATAAGTTTTAAGGATTCCTTTAATTTTTCAATTGCAATGCATGTAAGCTGGCTTTACTTATAGATACAAGGTCTGTATGTTTCCAGTTGGTTGGTAATTTTCTGGCTTATTAATACTATTGCGTTACAAGACTCAAAGCCTTATGGAAAACCAAAGTGCACTGACTCTATCTCTAATATTTACCAAGACACCCTAGACTGGCCAAATGCTGACCACCTCTTTTGTGAATATCTGGATTTGCCACTGAGTTTTCCTAAAGTGCTCTTAGTGTGTGAGTATATATGCACTACCACGGATAAGCACCTGGTCTAGGGTTGTTCTAGCCTTGTGACCTATATTGCCAGTTAAGCACCGAGTCTTCCCAACGCTGACCAGGATTAAGCGAAGAGGAAGATGCAACACAATAAAGAGGAAGAAGTCAAAATTTGTATTGGTCTTCCTTTCAAACAACTAAGAAATATTAGTAGATATCAGGATAATGTGATCTCTTTACACACTCCTGATTAACCTAATTAATTCGGATTAACTGGTTAGTGTTTTTTTTAGCTTAGCTGTCTGTTAGCATAAGCATTGTTTGTTTGCAATGTGTCAATCTGTTATCTGCAATGTGTGAAAAGCAGGTATTGTATAGAATGCTTAGGCAATGTATAAGAATTCATGATGGTTTTTGGCAAATCATCAAATATCTGTTATTTTAAATTCCTATATACCTTATATCCAAAATAATACAAGAAGGAAATGTGTGAAGTTTTAGTCAAAGTTTCATACTTTGATATTCCACTTCCAGAATTCTATAGATTTCCTAGACAGTGTATATAATGCCTAATTACACAGTTTGCTACTAGCATATACATAGACTTTATACTGGAAACCATGAGTGTGTGTACTGTGTCCACAATCAGGATCTGTTTCTCCAGTAAAGTTCGTCCTGCTGCCCAATTTAATCAGTGTAACCAGTAAGAAGGCATAGACAACAGTCACAATTAAGACCGACAACGTTTTTGTTCAGATCTCTTTCTTTCCCAACATGCCACCTGCACCCACTGAGCAAGCAGTTTTTCTGATGAATAAATTTGTATATTTTATAGCACAACCCTCCACAGCAGATTTAAAATCTTCAGATGTCTCTTTCTAAAACCAGACATTGCCTCTAAAGTTCACTTTTGGGAGCATCTATAATTATCTGTATGTCAGGAAAATGAGACATCGGGAATGTTGCACTATAGGAGCTCAGATGAAGCTAGTTTTGGATATGCTATGAAGTTAATTCACTCCTCTATATGTAAACTGCGTAGTCTGCCTGTTTTGAATCCAGGTGAGAAAGTTGGAATCCAGCCCACAGCCTGTACAATGCTCAGAGTACTAAGTTCCCAAAGGTGAGCTGCTGGCGTGTATGAGCTTGCAGGTTTTTTTTTTGCCGTTCTCCTGACGATGGTGATTTGTCCACTGACATGCATCAGCATTTGCTCTCATAAAAGGGCTCTCACACTAGCCAATGCTCTCCTCTGCCTGGATACAGGATAATGTAGGTAAATCTAACAGTGATTGCCTGGAAGCCTGGAAACTTTGGAGTACAGCTGGTCTGAGAACAGCTGACTGTTTCATTAAGTGCGGCAAACAACCACACACATGTACTTAACAATGTACAATCTGATGCAACAGTTCAGGCTACTCGGATTAGCCACAACAGATGCTAAAGCCTTATTCCTGACAAACGTAGCATGGGGCATAGATAATAAATGACCTCACTGCCCCTCAGCATGCAGTATGAATTGCTAATTCAAATGCATGTACATATAATTTGTATATATTGGTACAAATATGATTCTACCATATTGTGTGTAATGTGTTACATTGCATTGTGTATGTGTCAATACTTAAAGTATATTTGAATGTTATTATCATTAAATAGTTTTGTCAAATAAAAATACATATATTTGAATTTTATTGACATTTATTCTAATTTATAGTTAATCATTAATATTTTCCACGGCACTGTAAAATGGTTCATAAGCACTCAAATAAAACAAACTATAGTATTGACTAAATCACTATAACAGCACTAAATAAATACGAAGTAAGCTCCATCTACATATTTCAAAACATCCCCTGATGTTTGCGAGCAGTGTATTGACATTTCATTTGCTTTAACTATAGCTGAATACCTAATATTGATGCTTTTTTTTAAAATAAAAATCACAGGTTGTGAGTGGTAATCTTAAGATGACACATCATGCTACTTTAAAATTGTTATTCTAAATGTCTGTTTCTGCAATGGCTTGGCACCCTGTCTAGGGTTTCTGGACCTCTGTTTGGGCCCAGCCCAGTTATGCTGACCTGCTCTTCTGTCAAGTTTATATTCATACTAGTCAAAAACACTCAAAATGGGGGCAATTTAAAGTGACTAGATGATCTAACACTTGGAATTGAAATGTGGGAGTACTTGGATTTCTTCCATGTGGACATGTTGAGCACATGCAAACTCCACACACTCCACACAGTTCGAGATCAGGCTCAAATCGGGCATGTCTTAGCTTTTTGACCACACTACCATCTACTACAGGATGCGTGTAAGTACATTTGGGGCCAAAAGTATGAAATGGTTAGTGAAAATTCTTGTTATTTTGTCCAGGAGAATTCATGAACCGAAACACCACAGGGATCCTCAACGAATAAGGACTAAAGAATACCAAAAAGCGCTAATTGAACTTGGAATGAATGGACTTTACTTCACAGTTACCTTTCCAAAGTGAAGGGAGACACACCGATACACTGCAGCAATATACTGCTGACAAAAATTAGGAAATATTGACTGTTCAGTAGGGTGTATGGTCACCCAACACTACCAAATCACACCTTAATTTTCTTTGGCTTTCAATTATTTGCTTAAAAGCTATGCTGTGTCTTGCTTCATTATCCTGCCACAGTGTGAATCTTTCTGGACAGAGATCTAAACAGGCATTTTCATGAGTAATTTAGGGTAGATCCTTTAGTCTACAGTAGATTACATTACACAAGCTGGCACTAATGAAATATTATATGGAGGTGAAAGTATGATAGATTTATATGAAATGATTGCACACTACATACCTCTATTTCCTGTATATTCTGTTTACTTTATTTCCGGCATTACGACATTTACTGTTTTTTGTTGCTTGTATTATAACATTCTGTTTTGTAATCTTGGATAATTACTACAGCCGTTACCTAGTGAAACAATTCCTTTACTGAAATCATTTCTTCGAATGCAATGTGTGGACAAATTATGCAGTCACTTTCTCAGTTACTGTGGTTATGCTGTAGGGATCCTCTTTGCATTCATTTTGAAATATTGTCTAATTTTTGTGAGTAGTGTATTTAGCTTAAATTATTTCCTCTTCATTTATTTGCCTTACATTGTTTTGATTATATCACCCTGTAAAATCTGAAAACAATTTGAACATATTTTTCTGCAAGAATTTCCTTATACTGCTCACAAAAATTTGGGGTATACTAAAAATAAAATCTCCTATAATAAAATTATACTATACTTTTACACCTAATTTATGATTCCTAGGGTAACAATTCTTTTCTTCAGGGTAATGATTGAGAGCCTTTTCTTAATGTAATTATTGGTTATATTTGTCTTTTTTGCCTCCTTGTGTATGTTTTATAATCAGTCAAGATATTTGATTAAAGACATATATTTATATTTATAGATTTTTATTTTTTAAATATTTTTCTGCAATTTATACAAAGGAATAATATAAAATACATAATATTTTAATATAATTTATTTTCATATATATTTCGAAATCAGATAAAGTCATTCACTGTGACTAGAGGTTATTATACTTAATATTAACCAACCCTTACTGGTCCCCATGCCACTTCTTAGTAATTTTTTTTTTTTTAATTCAGTCTATATTTTAGAACAGGAGAGACAGCACAATGCGGTTTAGTTTTTTTTCTTGAGTCCCGCACTTGGGGAACTCTAGCCACAGCATTTCACTTGTTAACCAGAAATGCTATTTTAATCCACCTTACATTTCCACAGTGATCTCAGAATGTTTCAAGATGATTTCGGTTCTGATGCAGGTGGGAAAACATGCTTTTTAATAGATTGGATACAAAGTGAACCAGACTGAATGTATGAATTTTTAGATGCCAAAAAATGGGAGATTTGTTAAAACCATCTTTGTGTTTGCATTTATTTGTATACAGTATGCTGTTCTAAATCTCTGCAATGATATTCATATCCCTGTGTGATGCAGTAATGTGCCAAATGATGATGGGGATCTAGTAAATATCTTATTTGCCTTATCTGATATGCCTTATTTAGCTTCTGAGTTTGGAATAGAACTACAAATATCTACCTGGGTGCACACTGAATGTGTTTTCTTTAGGTATTTTGACTAGAAAAACCACAAAGATATGTAAAATGTAATGTATGTCCAACAGTGCAGCAATTATACACTTCACATAAACAAGCTTCTGCAGTGAAAGAACTCCTTTATATTCCAGAGTCTTGTTTGAACAGACTGTTATTCAATCCACACTGCTCTGATCATGCCATTTGGCTCATATGGAGGAATGAATTACAATTTGGGAAAGGTGCTGTAGAGCTATGGATAACATAGTAGCTTCATGGTGCTAACGTAAGATTTGTTTTGTGATGTAGAGCCAGGCTGAGCTTTCACCTGTGTAGATAATGAGCTTCCTGCTATTGTGGGATACTTCCTCTAGGCTTTCATTCAACTTGTCAGTCACCCTGCTAGGCCTCCATATTCTTGTGGTTCTAGCCGATGGATCCTTTCCACACCCATTGCTTATCTGTACTCATCTGAAAATGAGTGGGTAGAACTACACCTTTGGTAACCATGGCAGTTTCAAGATCCTAAGCAGTTTAAGAATTAACTTTGTTTGTTTATAAATTTAGTATAGTTTCATTGTTTATAATTTTAGAATTGTCACCAAATATTGCCTTTATCAGTTCAGATGGTACATCCATTGTGGCATATTGAGAAGGGAACTAAGCATGAGCAAGAATGTGTTTGTGCCCACTGGATTCACCACTTCTCAAGAATGCATATGGAATAACAAATATTAGGGGATATTTCACTATGGGAAATTTCATTTTTAAGTATCCCCTAATTTTTGTGAGCAGTATATATCATATAAAATACTGCAAAATTCGTAGTTACCGAATACACCAAGTAGTGGAAAAATTATGCTTTAGAACAAAAACACAGTTGGTTAACATTGTGCTTTTTATTACATCGAACCTCATATAATAACAATTATGGGTGCAGGTAAAGACTTATTGAATGTTGAATGCTTTTCTGTACCTGCTGTCACTATATTGTGGTTCCAAGTTTACAGAAAATGTCAACTTGGGTCATTTACAACCATATTAATTTATATTAGGTCTTTCAAACTTGAGCACATTGAGAACACAATTAAAATCATATTTAAGTCAAACAATGGCATGCATTCTCTGTCAGTAGCAGAGGACATTTCCTCTACACCACCAGAGGACTTCTTGGGGCAGCTTTCACCCAGAACCTCCTGGAATGCTTAACACACACCCACATGAGCCTGGAATACCATCCCTGAGCCACAGCAGTTGGTCAGGCTTACTGACTTGAGCTGAGTTTACCATGCTAGCGTATGCTGAGCCAACTGTTTGGATTTAAGGATGAGTGAATTATTTTAATCCTGTTGCCATTTTCTGAATACGGAATGACTGTTAGAGAAGCCAGCAGTATTTCTGTCAGAGAACTGTGGCATTGTTCCCATTGTGCCCATAAAGTGTAAGTTTAAATGTCTGCTTGACTCATTGCTGATTAGCTTGTCTGGTTAAATTTAATCTTTTATCCATTCATGTGCAGTGACAAACACACTTGGCACACTTTAAGTCAGATGCTGGTCTTTCACAAACTTTAGAGTTCTAGAATTAAATAAAATTTTAAAAGTTCCCAGTTTCCCTTAGATATTTACAGCAAAATGCTATGTCATGATGTTTTCCAAATGAAGGTACTAATTGAGAAGGCATTAATCTAACTATATAATAAACCATTGATTATAGCGGAATTTAAATATGTAAGCCACAAACAGGGTGACCTGGCTCAAGTCTGTGAAGTGATATCCAGCTGAGTTGGTCATCACATTAAAAAATACGATTGCATATCTCACAGGAAGTTGAGGCAAGGGGATCAACCCATGATGAACTGGTCCAGGGACACACATAGTCAGTGTATTCTCTGGGATTGGTAACAGACCCCTTGAAGATTGATTTCGATAGATGGGGCTAAATCATTTCTATTTGGAGGTTGCTGCATTATCCTGCTGAAAAATGACGGTTGGAAGCCCTGCCATTAGAGGCAACCCTTCTGGCATCAGGATGTCCTGCACATATCACTGAGCACATATCACTGAGCTGTAAGTGTCCCTCATATCACTGCTATGGGTGACCGGCTGGATCACCTTAACATCACATCAGTAATTGGGCCAGTTTGTAAATTGTCCTCACATGCGTCATAGAGGCTTAGCAGGCAAGAATTACTTATTATATATATATATATATATATAT